>JAXBDA010002445.1:0-42620 GCA_036023075.1 Gaultheria prostrata
TATTTCTTTGTTGCATGTACAATCTACGATTTTCTTACATGCATGTGGCATGAAAATCATGTCTTTCGTGTCAATGAATTTGGCTTCTTTACATATAACTGACCCATTTGTATTTTAAAAATGCTACACATACATCACTGTACACCACATGCACACAAACACATTTTGACCGTCCAAAAGCAATTTTCGATATTCCGGATTTGAAATGAATTCTTACCGGTCAAAATTAACTTTGACCGGTAAGAATTCATTTTAAAATCCGGACCATTGATTCATAAGATAGACGATCGGGATGTACTGGTGTGCAGTTAACGGAGAGAGGTTTTGGTTAACGAGTGCTTCAAGTAAATGAGGAGATAATTTGGGTGGAGTGCCTCCAGTAATTTTTATATTTTGAAAATGGTAGTTTTGTAACTTCATTAATTTTTAGAGTGCCTGCATAAAAAAAGGGAGCCCCAAAATCAGCTTCCTTTTAAAAGTAACTATTGTAAATTCTACCGGAGATAATCTAATTCATTGTTCAATTGCAGCAAATCCTATTTTTAGGGATCTGAGGAGTCCAAAAACAGCACTGCTACATACTATGAAAGTATACCCAAAAATTTCGCTGGAAATGAAATCACTAGTTCAGATTTACTTGAATAATTATTTGAACCGTTGATTTCACTTTCAGGTAATTTTCGGGGCACTTTTTTGGGTACTAGGCATTTCGGTCCAAAAAAGGGTACCACCAAGTATGCATGCCAAGAAAACAATAGATGAAACATCTGAGTTGGTCTTCAGTCCAAATAGATCCCTTTAGTTTACTGTATTCTCAACCAAACAAGTCTTTATTTCCAAAGAAATAAGAAACTAAAGAGATTTCATTCCACTCTCTTGAACATTTTTTCTTTTGGTTGAATTCACTTTTTGTCTGTCATTCCTCCTATTTTAAAGCATTCTTGGCACTGCACTAGGCATTCAAATATCACCATAGATATTAGAATTGTTGAGAGAGATCAGCAGTGCAAAGATGGCCAAGACCTCACATTGGCCAGCTATGGGCCTCATATGTGAAACGTTGGAAAGGTTAAGGTTTGTACCCTAACCCTGGAGTTGTTCTCTCAGAAAACCCTAGAACCTCTTCGGAGCTGGTGCAGTTGAACCCTCCTCTACCCGAGTCCCCTCTACCCTGCCTAATGCTTCGGTGTGTTCGATCAATGACAATGTGAAGATACAGTTGCACCCTCCTCTACCCTGTTTAATGCTTTGGTGTTCGGTCAATGGCAATGTGAAGACATGTGGACACGATATTCCCTACAAACTCTTAGGAGCTGGTACGGCTCCATCGTTACCGTGAATTTCTGGGACAGCGCGTGATCCAACCCTGTGGCACGACCCATTGGAGTCACAACCTTGTAGAAAGCACATGCAGTAAGTGGTTTGGATTTTGAATAAAGGTTGTGATTCTAAACTACAATACCACGGAGACATGGAAACTGCAAAAATTTAGAGGTAATAAATGATAAGGAATGGCAGAAACCTGTATTGATGACAATAATTATAATAGATAAATGAAAAGGAAGAACCATTTACGAACAGTGCGAAGCAAATTCAGGGTACTTTCAAAAGAGCCCAAACAAAGGCATACTAAATCTTGTGCATATATAGGTCACCCAAACATCTTTACATCTAAAAGTATAATTTAACTCTTTCCCAGTGGAAGTCATAGTAGATTAAAACAACACAAAGGGTAAAAGAAACAGAAAGATATGCCTCGATGCAAAAGTAAGGTCTGAGAACCTCGAATCAACATTGGCAGGAAAATCAGGTAGCTTGGTTCTTTACGACCTTCAGGGACCCTTCCACACGAGCTATGGCAAAGCGGTGAAAGCGAAAATTACGTAAATACAGATGTGGAAGAAAGCTTAATTCCCATCCTCGTCATCACCCTCATTGTCGTCGTCATCTTCTTGCTCATCATCCTCTTCAGAGCTATCATCGCCTACTAGCTGCCAGAGAGCCAGAGATTCAGGGCATTAAAACAAACACATGACATCCATCATGCTCACAACTTTGGAATGAACTGGTTTCATACTTTTCGTGAAATCAGGCTTCTTGTCAGGTCAGGAATTCAAATTGTTCTTCTGAGGTACAAAAATGTAATTCTAACGTTTTCTCCGGGGGAAAATTGATTCTACAAACTTAACCTGGGCCCCTTGGATGTATAAATGGTCTTCTGACCCTGTTTTCCACAAGTACTTTATTGTCTTAGAAGCAATGCTCCACATACCAACCGTTTATTGACAAATATGAATTAAAGTGATGTTACGAATTGTTATTGCTAGCAAAATGTGATTGTCAACTTCACTCATTTAGATTTCAGAGCATCCGGCTCTCTGTCTTCTTCACCTCAGAAAATTCAAAATCTAACCTTAGCAACCCCCAAATCCTACCAGTTCTTCAAAAGAATGCCCCTTTTCAAGAAACTGATATAGTACTAATTTCACTTGTCCTACACTTTGATTGACAGAGTAATTTACAAGCATACATGGCAAAAAAAGAGGCATGACAACATGAAAACTAAAAGCATAACTTACCAGTACCCTAATACAAAACAAATCTGATTTTAAGAAGCCAAAAGCAAAATTTAGATATGCCCAAGGAGAGCACAAGGAAACATAGTGATGTTTAAGCACAAACATATAGAATCTGTTTTACTCAGCCGAAAAGTAAATGAGCTGTGAGTGTAATCTTATTACCTCTATTTCATCTTCTTCACCATCAGAATCATCTTCATCAGCCTCCTGCACAAAAGTCATTAGGAAGCACTAGGTGATCAGGAAAGTAATAACTCTAGCCACTACAAAAACACTATTTGGTGCAAGGAAACATGAGGGAGAAGAAACAAGACAAGGCGTTACGTTGCTGAAAAAAGTGAGAGGATTAGGCCACAAATCTTCCTTGATTATCTCCGCAATCTGCAAAGAGTGAAAGGATCTCAGTTAAAATATAAGGTGAAGGGCATAATACAGAGTTCCTCCAACATGAGTATCAGGTTCTTCATATGATCTACAAAACAAGAAATTACCTCATCTTGGAAATCATCCAAATCGTCTTTCTGCTGGGGTTCACTGAACCAGGTGAAGAAGCTGCATCCACAGAAGATGAGATAATAAGGTAACTGACTCTTTAAGCAAGCATCCCCTTAAAAATTGCCGTAGTACAGGCTGAATGATGCAAGAGCAATACTTAATACAAATGCTATATCTTGTCTGTTTGAAGTTACAGATTGCAGCTTATGCAGTCTTGTGTTATTTTGAACCTTCCCCGTTGGGATATGAAAGATGATGAAGCCCTACTCTTTCGGGTAATGAGTGATGCTTCCTTGTTGGTTCATGATTTGATTTGTTTTTGTTTGAACTTTTTGTTACTGCATAGGTTTCTTGTCCTGAGCCCCCGGGTATGTGAAAGTTGTTCTCTACTTGAGTACATGTAGACTAGGTTGTGTTCGAGGAGTTTCTCGCCTTGGAGATTTCTGTTGCTTTCTTGGCATGTCTTGGTGATTTGTGGTCATGGATCTTCATTTTATCTCTGCTCCTGGTCTAAAATTCATAACACAATAAAGATAGGTGATAAATTGTATGAATCTAATCTCTTGGTTCTGCATCTCTGTTTAGTTATAGGCACAAGAGATAGGGGAGAGGTATGGTGACAGGACTTTCGTCAATCGAAGGAGGCAACATGGTGAGGATATCATGGGCGGGACATCAACAGCACTTTCACTGTCTGTGGATAATCTTCCCATGGAAATGGACGCTGATTGGCTTAGACAGATTTTTAGAAGACATGGATTGGTGTTAGATGCCTTCATTCCAGACAAGAGAAGTTCTCAGTATACCACCAAGTTTGGTTTTATCAGGAACGGTTCTGAGGAGGAGGCGATGCGGTTTATGATGGTACCAACATAAGAAACTTTGCAATCCAGGTGAACTTGGCCAGATATTGAGGGAGGAACAACACAGATGAGGTGGATCGAAAGACCCAAGGCAATACAAGGAGGGACCTAGAAATCCAGAACTACATGCTTGGGGAAGGAATGGCAACTGTTTGAGGTTTTTTTGGTGCTGCGAACAAACACACACAGAGGAATTATTCTTTTGCTGAAGTCGCTATGAATGGGATGAGAAGTCACAAAAAGAGGTTGTCGTGAAGGAAACTGGGGTAGTTATTGTATAGGTTTCTTGTCCTGTGCCCCCCGGTATGTGAAGGTTGTTTTCTTCTTGAGTACATGTAGACTAGGTTGTGTACAAGGAGTCTCTTAGCTTAGAGATTTCTGTTGCTTTCTTGGCATGTCTTGGTGGATTATGGTCGTGGATCTTCATTTTCTCTCTGTTTCTGGTATAAAATCCTTACTTAACACAATAAAGATAGGTAACTGAAAGTTCACATAAAAATGCAAATGAATAACTAGAACAGGAATTCGAATCTCAAGGGCACAATTGGACTTTCAGAGCTACAGAAAAAAATTTGCAGCAACCGTAAGTCGCATAACTTAAACTATTACTGCAACAAATTACATAGTTATTCTCTATCCAATGTTCTAACATTCTATTTCCGTTCAGAAAACGAGTTAACTTCTAGCTAGTACCAATGCTTATTCAATTGAAAGAAGATGATCAATGCTTGGTCAATCAAATATCAAGGGCACAATAGGACTTCCAGAGCGCCAGAAGAAAATTTGCAGCAACCGTAAGTCGCATAACCTAAATTATAACTGCAAAAAATTACTTCGTACTCCTCTATTCAATGTTCTACCATTCTATTTCCGTTCGGAATACGATCTAGCTTCTAGTTCATACTAGACATCTGAATAAATTTTGCACTTTGTAAGACCGAAAAAACACAAATGTATCAATGCTTGGTCAATGGAAAGAACATGAGCAATGAATGGGAAAACAATGATCTTGAAAGTCATTGACTCAAATTTAAACAAGAATTCAGAATGGTAGTATACACGTGAGAAAGACATTATTTAAATCATGAAAATTTGTTGGAACACTTGAATAAATTAAAGGATTAATAGACAGGAAAACCACCTGTCATCAGCATGAGGCCGCTTGTTACCTTTCTTCTCATTAGCAACTCCGTTAAGAATGCCCTTTGCAGATTAAAAACATTCAGTATAAACAACAGATTAAAAGATTATGCAGAGAAATACACGAACAAAGAGCCCTCACCATGCCTTCTTTCCACTTTATTGAAGTTGCAGTAACTTTTGTTGTTCCTTCATCAAGAAAGGTAAAAGTCTTCGTGAGCTTGGTGTCTTCAAAGTAAGGGTTGGATCTGAAATTCTGACGAATAAAAGAATCAAAGTTAATAACGGGCCTGTATCCGCAAATTGCAAATATCACCTACCAGCATGCTATGTACCGGGCCTTAACGTATCCAAACAATACAAAAAATTGAACTTCAAAGATCATTTTCTCAAGAACAAAGTAGGGAGAAGAAATAAACTTACAAATGTAATTGAGTAACCCGACTTCACATCTTTAAAATCCTCCACTTCGAGGGAGCTTAGATACTTAAATATCTAGTAACAGGAAAAGTCCATAGTCAACTCAAGTTAACAGACATGTGACAACTAATCATTCAAATCCGATAAGCAAATAGTGATAATATACAATACTACAACTGAATCATCATCACAGACTTCCCTACTTCAAATAGCAGACCCCAAATTTACTAGTAACTTAATATGAAAAGAAAAATAAAACACAACTCACAAGACTGATCAAATCACTCCATAGATTACCCTACTTATATGAGAGGAAAAACCAAACCTTTTTGTCCTCTTCGTTCGCAAGGTCACCAAGAGTGGGATGACTCAGAAACTACATAGAACAGGGGATGAGTCATTTCAATCACGATGTCTAGAAGGAAAAATCTACTAAACTGCGTAATACAGGTTTTATTAACAATAAAATGGATGAAGATATATCACTAACAGCAGTTGGCCAGAATTCAGGAATGGACTTGATAATATCATTCCGCTTGTCATAGACAGGCTTGCGTTTCTCATTGTACTGCTGCTCAACTTCCAAGACTTTGTCACTTGCCTCTTCATTAATCTGTATCCATAAAGAAAATTAACAGTGCACTTAGGTGTCTCTAGATAAAATAGGGCACATTTCCTAGTACCTTAAGCATTTGGGATAATTGGTGCCTTAACATGTGGCTTTTACGGCATGAAAGCAAGAGTACAGCCCTATGTAGAAAATAAAACATAAATTCAAATAGTAGCCACTTTCTGTTATAAAATGGGTCTGGCATAATTATCAAATTGTGATCCAAACCCCAGCCATGTCAATGCAACAGTTGACTAAATTTGTTGTCTACTCCTATCAGCTGTATTTTGTCCCGTATCAAAGTGACATTCTTTGCATGGCTTTGTGAAGGGCCTAAAGGCTGCTTGACTAAAAATTCCACTACACATACAGTTGATTTCTGCTTCCATTACTTCTGTTGAAGCAAAATTTCCCAACGAACTTAAGTTTTATACAAACAGATTCAACAAAAGACACTCAACTCGTACCAATATTTAAACCAAACCAAGCCTTAAGTCCCAATCAACCGGGGAAATAGGTACTTGTATGCAACAAATGCAAAATCTTAGTCAGTGAAATTTCCCGATAAGGTTGACAAGAAACTAGAAAGATAAAAGAACAGTCTCTAAGAATTTAACTTCAGAGGCAACTACTAAATTCCTTTCGATGTTCCTTCTTGTTAACATGTGCTATGTAGATATCCTTATCACTTTCTTTAGCTACGTCCAAACCATTTTACAAGCACCGTAGATGTAAAACCACACAAGTGCCTCACATTAGCAGATGTAGGGGTATCCACACAAAGATATCCACATGTCGACAAATACTTGTATATTTGTATAAAGCCTTAAATACATAGGTCAATACATATCACATAGTTGTTCATGTCTACATACATGATTACATCAAGCCGAACCACATGTATTTAGAATTAAGGGTACTCAGTAGAATGGCTGTCTAAACAAATAATTACATGTACCAATTTGAATACTGTATACACACACCCATACTGGAAAAGGGGGGTATCTTAAGCCCAACCCACAGCACTCAAAAGTTGAACCCCCACCCCAGTTCACTTTAGAATTTGAACATCCAACCAAGGCTGGTCCATTCATAAATTACCTCCTCCACTCAATTTAGCAAATGTATGCCCAAAGTAATTAATTCAAACAAGTATATCATCACGAGAAGGTTAAACTGGGGCAATATATCTGTAAAAAAAAACTTCCTGCATACATATATGATCCCAATACTTCTTCACACACACACACACACACACTATACCTCCATAAAGTGGCACAATTCAATCACACAAGTCCGTTGCAAAAAAAAAAAGAAAAAGATAAAAGATAAACAAAAATAAACTTAATTTGACAGTACGTTCGTTTCCAAACAAGCTAAAATAAGGAAAAAAGAAAACCCTATATAATAACGAAGCAAAAAGCATATAAACTCGAATAACAAAAACGAACAAAGCAATCTTAAGTCTTAACAAATCACTCCGTTAAAGTAAAATTTCATTCTTATTTCCGTTGCTGAAACCAAAAATAATCTATGTATCGAAGCTGAATTCCGTATTTAGTTTCCACGGAAAAAAAATCACATGTGTGATGAGAAAGATAGAGAAAATTTATACTTTTTCGAGCTCGTCTTGAATCTCCTGCAACTTCTCGATGGACAGAACGAGATCTCCATCAATGTGCTCTGCATTTTCCTCTTCGCCTTTTTCTCCCACCTTCAACTTCTTGCCCTTGTCCCCCACCATCTTCAAGCAGTGATAATTCTAGAGAGAGAAACAGAGACAGACAGAGAGAGAGAGAGAGGAGGAGGAACAGAAGGGGGGTTAGGGTTTTGGGGGTAGAAAAAGTGACCGAGTTTAGGGTTTTAAGAAGTCATGATCCGGTGTTACGGTCGTATAAGTGGCGTGGAGATTCAGCCAATGGGAACGTCGCAGGTTAGTTTAGAGTGAGGGATTGTGCAACTGTAGGGACACGTGGTGTTTTTGTTCTGAATCGCGTTTATAAGTTACGGTGTTCATACTTATACGGTGCGATTTCTCTCAAACTAGGTTGGGAATTGGGTTTGGTACGATGTTTTTTTTGGTTCGGCGGGTTGGAACGATAACAGAGGACTACTTATATAGGAGTACGTACCTTCTCAATTTTTCTCGGTTCTCGTCCAGTTAGGCCTTTTTGGGATCCTAATTTATGATCGGAATCGTACAGTATGTAGATCTCGTTGAATAATTCAGCCTAAAGAATTGATTTTGGAAAAAGTGGGAAAAAGTGGATCCGATCCAATGTGTCGAATACATGTTTTTCGAGGTTGATGTGATCTAATTAGTTATCTCACAGTTTCAGGGTGAGTTTGTCATTTGATTAAATGAGGTTCAGGTGATAAAATGAGGTTCATTTTATCAAATGAGGTGGGTGGGGTGATTTTATCTGATAAATCTTCACATCACTTTTAAGTACTCCCTCCGTCCGGATTTGTTTGTCCAGAAACATACTTTTTCAAGTTTCAAAATGTTTGTCCATCTTCAATAGTTAAAGGATAAAGTATGAAAATTTTACTTTTTTGCCCCTTTCCTAAAACTTAAAATAACAACTCAAAAACTAATTTTTTTAAAAAATGTGTTTACATTTTTGAATTTTGTTTGTACCGTATTAAAGTTCTCAATGAGATCTATCAAACAAGATCCATATTGATAACAAAATAATTTTTGTAACCACATTATTTTTTAGTTTGAAAATTGCACGTAGTTTCGTAGTAAGACTATCAATTTGGAATGGGGGAGTATTAAATGGAGGAATTGAGGGTAAAATAGGAAATCAACAAACTCAAAATGTAATGGAAAAAAAGTTGGAATCCCCGAAACGGGCCAACAAATCCGGACGGAGGGAGTATTTTTTTTCTCGGTAACTTCAGAAAATCATCACTTTGAATTTGAATGAATGGAACCGAGAATATCATACCTTTAAGGTTGTGATTAGTCTTGGCTGTGCATCACTGAGTACCCCAAGCTCCGATGACCAAGTGTCTCCATAACAATCATACCACCAATTAGAGCTGCTAGAAGACGTGATTCTTTTGAGTCTAAACACCTATATTGTGATCCGCTTAATTTTCCAAACAATTATGACCAGAATAGTAGCATTGCCCACTATTTTTTTAATTTATTTTTGTTAAGCAATTTTTTTTATTAATCTTTGAAAAAGAAACAAAGATTAAAGGGACAAGGGTACACCGGCAAACAAGCGCCACCCAAGACCCAAAACAAAGGAAGGTAAGATGCCAAGCTCTGAAACAGAAAAACCGACCACACCTAAAGCCCAAACCACCAAAAGAGATGGAGCCTAGACCAAAGACAAAAAACAACCAACCCACAATGCAAACTGATCCATCAAACCAACCTAAAAACCCAAAAACCTCATACAACCTAAAAACAAGCCAGAAACCCTCAAAACCTAACCCAACAACATGCTAAATTCCAAATTTCCAACAAAAGAGAGGCATCATCCTCCCTATCATCAATTTCCCCATCTTCCATCTCAGAAAAATTCTTCAAAGCATTCTCCCTCTCTGAGGGAAGTCCATAAGTTGACAATGGTTGATTCAGCTATCAAACTAGTGCCTGGAAGACGTCTGTCTGACTACCCCCTTCATTTCAACCAATTTCTTCAGATTAAATCTCCTCCCCTTCAGATTAAAGCAATGCCACTATTGGAGAGAACTTGTATCCTGTAAGAAAAATAGAGCAAACTATCGAAAGTCTGAAGATATAGTTGAAAGGCAAAATAACGGAGAAAACAAATCAACAACCGGGGTGGGCATCCAATGACAGCCTCAAATATAGCTTAGATATCTCACTAAGACATCTCTCATGGGGCGAGGCGACCTCCATGACTGTAAAAGTCAACAAGAGGAAGTAAAGAGATAGGGAGTAATACCAATTGTGTTGACCTCCTTCTTTGAACTCAGCATCGATGCTCTGTTTTTTCTCCTGCCCGACCTTGGTAAGCTTCGATGATGTAAAGAAGAAAACGAGGAACATTGCCTTTGTTGGTCACTTACTTCACATAACACAGGACTCTAGGTTAAGGAAATCCTCCTTATGGGTTCTTCAGATAGATATGCTTCTTCAGAAGGGAATTTCCTTTCATGCTTCTTTTCCCAGCTACATAAGCAGGTAATTTATTCAATACTCTCTGTCCTTCTCAAATTCCTTTTTTGGACGCTGCATGCTTGATAATTACTCCAGCAAATTGGAGGACCTGAAAGCATCGAGCATCCGCCAGGTGTAACAAATCAATCAAATTCCACCATATATATAGAGACATGCCAATCTGAAGGAGGTTGCAAACAAGTCGAACGAAAATACTACATAAAATATAGAAAACCCAAAAAGAAAAAGAAAAAAGGGAGGTTAAATTCGTTTACCTAAAAGAGGATGGGCTCATACAGAACTCCACCCTCGATCCTTCTTCACTCTTGTTCCATTCATCTCACGTCTGATCTTCAAAACTTCTTCCCACTGACCTACATCAGCACAGATGTTTGACAAGGAGATATAAGCTCCAGCATCACATGGCTCCAATTCCATAACCTTTTTGGCAGCTAGCCTTCCCAGCTCAATATCTCCATGAATTTTGCAAGCAGCAAGCAGGGTTCCCCACACGAATGAATCAGCTTTGACGGGCATATTGGTAATAAAGCTTTCAGCCTCCTTCAGCCTTCCCGACCGACCAAGAAGATCTACCATACACGCATAATGTCGGTACACAGGCTCAATTCCATGGTCTTTAACCATTGAGTTCAGATAATAATAGCCTTCTTCAACCAATCCATTATGGCTACAAGCACATAGAACGCCAACAAAAGTCACTGAATCAGGTTTGATTCCCGATTCCCTCATTAACTTGTAGACACTCAATGCCTCTGTGCCTTTCCCATGTTGGGCATAGCTCGCGATCATTGCCGTCCAACAGATCAAGTCATGTTTCTTAATCTGGTCAAACACTTTATGGCAGTCATCAACACTTCCACAATTTGAATACATCACAATAAGGGAACTACCCACAGAGACATCAGATTCTAACCCGATTTTCAGGATGTAGGCATGCAATTGGGTGCCAATTCCTAGTCTATTCAAAAGAGAGACAGCCCCAAGAACAGAAGACAGTGTGAAGGAATCAATTTCCAACTCAGTCATTTGAATTTCACGAAATAGCAGAAGTGCCTCTTCAATGGACCCATTTTGGGCATACCCTGAAACCAAGGAAGAGTAGGAGACCTGATCCTTTATAGGCATCATATCAAAAACCCTTTTTGCCATATCTAGAGCGCCACATTTTGAGTACATATTCACTAGTGCACTACAAACAAGAATCTTCTTGTCAAGTCCTCTACGAAGAGCATATCCATGCACTTCCTTACCAGCGTTCAGAGAATGAATAGCAGAACATGCTGTCAAAACAGCTGTCAGAGTCATTTCATCTGGCTCGGTTTTTTCAAACAGCATCCCCCTAAACAACTGGATCCCCAGAATTGCATGACCATGCTCAGTGAAACCAGAAATCATTGAGGTCCACGAAACGTTATCTTTCTCAACAATTTGCTGAAAAACTTCGTATGATTCCACCAAACTGCCACATTTCGAGTACATTGTGAAAAGAGAACTACCAACAGAAACATACGAGACTAATCCAGCTTTAATAGTGTAGCAGTGGATTTGCCTACCAAAATCTAACGAATCTACAATACTTACGATAGAAGAGCTACAAAACCCATCTGGTTTCAGACCCTCGAACAACATTCTCTGGAACATATCGATGGACTTTCCAGGACTGTCATCCTGAGCAAAGGCAGA
This sequence comes from Gaultheria prostrata, assembly GCA_036023075.1. Lineage (NCBI taxonomy): Eukaryota > Viridiplantae > Streptophyta > Magnoliopsida > Ericales > Ericaceae > Gaultheria > Gaultheria prostrata. The sequence goes on from JAXBDA010002445.1 coordinate 11,956, forward strand.
CATCATAACACCCCATATTCCCAAGTGCTTTAAGTCTTCGGTCTCTCTAAAAACTGTCTCAGATAAATCAATCTCTCCTATTTTTGAATATGTATTGATTAATGAAGCCTTCACTACTGCATCCGAGTAAAACCCACTTTTTAAAATCAAGCCATGGATCTGGATAGCCTCTTTAACCATGGCTGGGCCAGCACAAGCCGTAAGCACATTAGTAACAGTGTAGTTATTTATCTCCACCCCCGTTTTCCTCATTTCTTCGAAGAAATGAAGGGCATAGATAGAATCACCCTGTTGAACAAAACCAGAAATCATACTAGTCCAAGAAACTACATTGCGGACTGGCATAAGTGAAAATTCCTTCATAGCTTCGTCCATAACTCCACATTTGGCATAAAAACTAACAATAGCAGTCCCTACAAAAACATCCTCTACTGCACCACGCTTAATCACCCACCCATGAACCTCTTTGCCCAAATCAAGCTCTTCAAGTGCAGCACAAGCAGTTAAAACACTCGACAATGTATAACTATTTGGTGTTAAGAACCCAAGACACATCTCTTTAAAAATATCTAAAGCAACCCAGTTCTCCTTACTCTTAACAGCTCCAGAAATTATAGCATTCCAACATACCACATTCTCACAAGACACATCGTAAAACACCCTCAAAGCATCTTCTAAGCAAGATGATTTTGCAAACAATTCTATCATTCCGGACCGTACATAACCATTTGAAAAGAAACCATTTTTCACCACAAGCGAGTAAATCTGCTTCCCACATAAAGGCAATAGCAAAGCAGTACAAGTCGAAAGAACACTCCCGTATGTGAACTCGTCAGGTTCAATACCAAACGAATGCATACTGCAAAAGGTTCTCCACGAATCTAAAAACAATAAGTTCTGATTGTAACCTGAAATCATAACATTCCAAGTTACAGTATTTCTTTGAGGAATTTGATCAAACAGTTTAATTGCATAAACCATTTGATCAGATTTACAGTAAGCATCAATCAAAGAATTCACAGAAAATATATCATATTGGACGACATTAGTTTTTAGGAAGTGGGTATGGAGGACTTTGGTGTCTCTGATAGTTCGATTTCTTGAATTTGTTTTGTGATTGAAGGAGCGAAAAGGGTACAGGGGAGAGAGTTTGGGCTCATTTTGGTCAAAAGAAATTGGTGGGTTTTGCGCTGAAGCAAGGGAGGATACGAATTTGCGACCGAAATATGAGAATTTGGTTGGAATGTTTGTAAAGGATAGAGAAATCATTAGGATTTATGGGGAAAATGAAGATGACATTGTAGAGTGTAGTTCTGAGTAGTGCGGGAAAATGAAAGCTAGGAAAAAATAACGGAAAAGGTGAGGACAGAGAGAGGAAAAATTAATGATTCGTTTCAATAATTTTGATGAAAAAATAACAAGAAATTAACTAATCATTAAAAATACTACAGTACTACTAATCTTTTAAGAATAATTAATTTTGAAAAAAAAAAAGAACCAGATCCTCCCCCAGGTTGGTTCTCACCAATCCCTTTCCAGTTCCAAATTTTTTGGGTCCATTCCGGACCCACATCAATGATCTTGAAACTTTAATGTTGTATAGCTTGTCGAGAACTTCAACTATACGAAAAAATTATGTTGATCGGTACACATTTACTTTCAACAAAATATATTATTCACACTGGGTTTGAATCCATTTGTGTGTGTGTTTTCAATATACATGTGTGCCGATCAAATATAATTCGGTATTCTTTCGGCATGATTTTTGGTGTGATTGAAGTTCTCGAGTCTTACAATATGAAGGTTTGTGATCATTCCCACAAAAATGTAAACTAGAGAGAGACTGGAAAGAACCAACCGGAGAGGAGCTGGTTAAAAAAAAAACAAACAAACACCCCTTAAGCCAACCCCAACAGCCTCCCTAAATTTTTCTCTACATAAAGTAGTGAAAAGTGCACATTTTTCATTTTACTACCAATTCACATCTCCAAAAATTCCTCTCTATTACCTTTCCTATTTTAATTAAATAATTATAAAGAGGGAGAGAGAGAGAGAGAGAGAGAGAACTAATAAAGAAATGAGAGAGAGAGAGAATAAAAAATTGAGTGAGAGAGAGAGAGAGAGAGAGAGAGAACGGCCGGGGAGGGAAGAGAGAGAATTAAATATTGAGAGGGTCGTGAACAGTGTCTCCCCAAATGGGGAAGATTTTGGGGAGATACTGTAGCAATTTGTAATTTATGGAGGCTCTTGAAGCTTGTTTTTTTAGGTTTGACTCCCTAAAATAGAAATAGGGAGAGGTTTAGGGAGCCTCTAGGGTAAAAGACTTGCATTTTATTGGGCCCGTAAAAAATAAGCTCAATCGAACAATTCTAAGTGCTTGATCCAATCTTTCAATCTTTTTATAATTCTAAACATCAAAATAAAAACTAAAAGATTGAATAAAGTACTTAGAGTTATCCGATAGAGTTGATTTTTTAGACCAACCACTCAAAAACATATTTTCTCCAATGGATTTTATGAAGATTTGATAAAATCATACCCTTGATTTTATCCATTCTGCAAAAGATTTCATAAAATCTTCCATTTTTACATTCAAAACATTGCTCACTAAAAAAATGTAGGGATAATAGGCGTCATTTGCAGATTTTCTTAGACATTTTAATTGGTATTTTTTTGTTGTGTTTTGTTTTTGGTTTTCCAAAACTTAAATAGTACATTGTTTCCTTCTTTGCAAATAAATAAAACGACAAATAAAATGTATGGAACGGAGAAGGGTCCCGTAGTGTGCTAATTTTACTATACGGGCGTAGTGCATCTTGGCGTGCTCTATTAAGATCCCATTATTGCGATAAATTCTTACTTTGTAGAGTTTGTTGAGTAGATCATCTATATAAAAGAATTAAATTGATCATATATCACTAGTCAATGTTATAAAAAGATAGATGATCAAGGTAACTTAGAAAAACATACTGTAATACAAATCTATCATATCAAGTGGAAATCAAAGTCAAATTAACTTGATTTTTTCCTACAAATCTAGTGTTCAACGAACTTCACAAACTGAGTGGTTCATATTATGATAGAGAAGATTTTAATTGAGCACATCAACAGACACTACACAGCCATAGTGCATTAGCACAATAGCGCCACGTGGTACTTCATCGGCGTATCTAGGCCATTCATATTGGTTTTGGGCTGTCCGAATTTGAAGAGAGAAAGAGGAGAGAGAGAGAGTGAGGAGAGAGGGTGTTTTAATCTCGGCCGTCAAATACACTTTTGGACGGCCCGGATGCAACGTTCGGGTATCGCGTAGGCTCCGCCATGTGGTACCCATTAGGTACCCAAAAAAATTTCCCTTTTCAGTTACACATGTAGTATATTCTCAAAAAAAAAAAAAAAAATCCAAACAAAAAGAAGAAAAGAAAACACGTTTTTATTAGCATTGCCTAAAGGATTCCTCATCCCACCCTCATATGAGAATCGTACTAATATGAGGACAAATGGGCACCAATTTCATCTGATGTTCTGAATTGCGTATTTTAACAATTTATTCATGCAAAAACTAAGCTAAAGGAACATCGACAAAGGTTTAGTCGAATCATATTCGTCCTAAGAAAAATTGACAATAAGAGCTACAAACAAAACGTGATGCAAATGTAATATGACGAGATGATCGTCATTGTTTGGTTATCCTAAGTTTTTGCATTATTAGTAATTTGCATATCGAGATCTATAAAATAAAGAATGTGGGTCATCAAAATCGGATGCGATTAGAGTTGCTATTAGACTTGGTTCATCAAAGTCTGGGCAATTAGAGTTGCTTGAACCATGGCGGGGAGACTTCAAATGAGATTGCTCACAGTTGCTGCGACACTGCTAATATGGTTGATGATATTTTATCTGATTTGTCCTTTTCTTGCAAAATTCTCTTGGTGTAACCGCAAAGCAAATTGGGTTTCCACTAATGTGGCATTTTAATTTTTCACGACTTTCTAAATTGATGTATGTGAGGGGAATGACTTGAGAAGCCATTGAAAATCAATTTGTGAAAACGGGCCGTTGGAGACATTACCCAAGGGTGACTGATGGGAATTAGCTCTCTTTTAGGTCTCAGATTCGAACGCCCCTAATTGCTATCAACCCAGTCAGCCCATATGTGAATATGTTCCGGCTTTAATTAATCTCACCCTGAAAGAAAATGGACTGCGAGATTGATCCTCCCAAGGAATAATTAGAGAGATGTCGTCGTCTACTTACCTGAACTAAATTAGTTCTAAAAAAAACCAAAAAAAAATGTACCGAGGACATGGTGTCATAAAATTTACTTGGCCCAAGTAAAAGGACACAATATTAGCAATTCCAACTACACAGTTCAATTCATTTGCACCCCAACCAATAAGTCACAGGTTTAAACAACCTTATATTAAATTTGAATTTGACAGTGGACTACCGGCTTATGTTCATTGCTCATCAATGACGATGCTCATCAATTAGAAAATTGTCTAAAACTTGCCAAGCAAGCTTAAGGGCTTAGTTGAAACTCTATTTAAAGTATCCTAAACCATTTGCAAATAAGAAAAGGAAAATCACAGAGAGGGAGAGAGAAAATGGAAAGGGAAAATAGGGTGACGCTACACGGAATGAAGAACAGCCCATTTTCCTTCAGGGTGGAAATGGCACTCAAACTTAAGGGCATACCATACGAGTTTGTGGAAGAAGATTTGAAGAACAAAAGTGAGTTATTGCTCAAGTACAATCCGGTTCACCAGAAAATCCCTATACTTGTGCACAATGGAAACCCCATTCTGGAGTCTCTTGTCATCGTTGAATACATTGACGAAACTTGGAAGGATAATGGCCCGCGGCTTCTGCCCCAGGATCCGTATAACAGAGCCCAGGTTCGGTTCTGGACCAGTTTTCTTCAACAGCAGGTAAAAAAACATGCGCTAATACTTGGTTTTAATACAACATTTAGCGAAAATATCGTTGCAGATTTCTTTTCTACTGTTATCAGTATACTTTTCTGATACTATCCACCGTCCTCAAGGCAATATTTGACATTTTCCTTTGCCTTTATGCATCAATGAAACAATTGGTGACACTTGTGTATCATACTTGTGGAATCTTGCATGCATCAATCAAGGTTGCTAAAATAATTGTCCAGTAATCCACATGTGTAAAGATACAACAAAAAATCATGCGAAAAATTCAATCGTGGCTGCTTATACAGTTGTATATTTGTATATTTATATGATACTTACATGAACGCAGCTATTTGTGGCCATGCGCCAAGTGCTAATCACAGAAGGGGAAGCACAAGAGAAAGCAATCAAAGAGGCAATTGACACACTGAAGGTCTTAGAAGAGGGAATGCTGGAGTTTTTCCCAACCACACCCATCACCAATGAAAATCAGCTGGGATTCCTTGACATAGTGATGTGTTCGATCTTGGGTTCTTACAAAGCTTTTGAAGAAGTGATTGGTGCGAAACTTATAGACCCGGAGAGGAATCCACTGGTGTTTTCACGGATGGAAGCTATGCTTGAGCTCCCCGTAGTGAAAGAGATGAGGCTAACTCATGAAAAAACAGTGGCTTTTTTTCAGTTCATTCGAGGTAACTTGAAAGTTCCTAAAGCTTGAACTCAGCAACATATGCTGTTACAGGCACATCTGTGTAATGTGGCCACTTCCTTTGGAAGTCTTTGTGACAGTTTTCTTCTTGTGTTATAAGGCAAAATATTGCTTTTCCTACTTCAGTTTAATGAATCATGTTTCAACCCTGATATTGGTGATTGAAGGCAGCATTTAGAAAGGATGTGAAATGCGATCTTCCTGCAATGTTTAAGTAGTGGTTTTTGGGTATCATGCTGGAATTAACCATGGCCACTATTGCTGCTAACATAGTCTAAAAAAGTTCTATTCAAGAAGTAAAGTTACGACAACTACATTGAAGTTTTGAACTATATAGTATGCATACATGAATGCGGCAACATCTTACACTAGATCTCAGAAAGTAATGTAAATGGCTATTGTATAGGGTTCGTAATGTTAGTTTCTTTTTGTTATCGGTAACCTGAGAAGCAAGGACACGGATATAGGATACGGACGCGACTCTCCTAGGGTTCCCTTAACTGGGATCCCTGGGGAAGAGGATCAAGTTGGCCCTTGCGAACAGCTTAATGCACTATCTCCCTTCAACCCTTTGAGCGAAATACAACAAAAGGAAGGAAAATCCATGGACCAACCCCATCATCTCCACCCTATAGGAACTACGAGATCACCCCAAGGACGCCTTCGGCATCCAGGGGTCACGGACCGACCATAGAATTTGATTGCTTGCGGTTAATCAAGGTGATTACAAATGAGATTGCTCACAGTTGCGGCGAGATTGCTAATATGGTTGATGATATTTTATCTAATTTGTTAACCTTTTCTTGCAAAATTCTCTTGGGGTAAAAGGCACATTGGGTGTTTCACTAAGGTGGCTTTTTAGCTTTTCACGGCTTTCTAGATTGATGTATGTAATGAGAATAACCTATCTCGAAAACCGTTAAAAATCAATTAGTGAAAACGGGCCGTTGGAGACATTACCCAAGGGTGGCTGATGAGAATTAGGCTCTCTTTTGGTCTCAGATTCGAACGCCCCCTACTTGCTAGTCAGTCTATATGTGAATATGTTCCGACTTTAAGTAATCTCCCCTGAAAGAAAATGGACGTCGAGATTGATCCTCCTAAGGAATAACTAGAGAGATGTCGTCATCTACTTACCTGAATTTAATTAGTTCTAAACAAAAAGTATTGGGGAGTGGAGACATGGTGTCATAAAACTTACTAGGCCCAAGTAAAAAGGACACAATATTAGCAATTCCAACTACAACCAATAAGCAACAGGTTTAAACAATCTTATAGTAATTTGAAATTGATAGTTGACTTCCGGCTTATGCTCATTGCTCATCAATGACGATGCTCATCACTTAGAAACTCTAAAACTTGCCGAGCAAACTTAAGGGCTCAGTTGAAACTGCAGAGGATCGATCAAACCAAACACATACACAAACAAATAAATCGAACAAAGAACACAAACGATTTTACGTTGTTCCCCAAAATCGGGTACATTCACGGGAGAGCCAACAATTTCACTATATTGGATGAGTTATAATTAGATAAAAATACCCAACCCAAGCCCACACTCACATGTATTTTTATCTCACACCCACACTCACCAATTGGTTGCAAAATAAACTTTTTTTCTTGCACAATTTTTCACTTCGTCAACTTTTTCAAAACTCATCACTTGAGCCACTTCTTTTTCCATCTTGCTCTCCACACATAAAGATTCATTTTCACGCGCCTTCACACGCCATACTTGGATAACCCGGCGCCCATCCCTTTTGCTTGCTTGGTACCCAATATTTGCTTGTTGCACCTCAACACAGCCTTGAAGCTTGAACAAATTACCCACCAACTTTCCTTGCAATACCACTTTATCATTTTTGAAAACTTCAAGAACACCATCCGTTGACTCAAAACTACAACCATTTGAATATAAAATCCCCAACGAAATCAAATTCTTTCTCAATCCCGGCACGTGTCGGACTCCGGTAAATCTCACAAACCTTCCATCGGCCATCCGAAACCGAACAGTACCCATGCCAACAACCTTATTTACCGTGTTGTTTGCCATCCTAACGGTACTTGCATCACATGCCTCATACGAATAAAAATATTTTCTACTTGAACACATATGAAATGAACAACTGGAATCCATAACCCAATCAAAAAAATTCGTACCTTCCGAAGTCACCTGAGCAAATCTCCATCATTTTCGGTGAAGCTCTCAACAACCGCCGCTTCGGATTTTTCCTTCACTTTCTCCTTCTCTATCTTTGCTTTGAGCTTTGGGCAAAACTTCATAATGTGTCCCTCTTCTTCACAAAAATAACATTTTCTATTGTCAACTCATCGCGACTCACCACCTTGCGACTCACCACCTCGCGAGTGTGAACGCCCCCTTGATTGTGAACGGCCCCTCCAATTGGATCCACCTTGCCTCTCGGTTTTTCTACCCCGATATTGACCACCATCGGATGCAACCACAACACGCTCCTCTGAAAACATCTCGCTCTCCTTACTTCGCATCGACTCGTGGCTAAGGAGTGTAGCAATAACCTCATCAAGCGCGAGAGTGTCTTTCCCACACATCAACGTGGTCCAAAAATATGCTCATACACCTTCGACAATGAAACCAACAAAATGATTGCTTTATCTTCTTCTTCAATCTTTGCGCCAATAGCTTCCAATTCTGTAAGTAGCCGATTAAACTCATCCAAATGCTCATTAAGGTTTCCTCCATTCGACATCTTTAACCCATACAATTGTTTCTTTAACGACAACCGATTCGTCAAAGACTTGGACTTGTACCTACTTTCAAACTTTGCCCAAAGTTCCGCCGGATCCGTTTCATTGATGACTTCCCAGAGGGTGAAATTCCCGAGATACAATTGAATCGTGCTATTTGCAAGCTCTCTCATCTCCTCCCATTTCCCATCCGTCACGTCTTCCGGCTTCTCCGATTTCTTCTTGAGTGTCTTCGCCAAACCTTCTCTTGTCAACATGTTCTTCACCCTTTGTTGCCAAAGAGTGAAATCATTGTGGCCATTGAAAAGCTCGTTAGCAAACCCGGTGCTTTTTCCCGCCATACCGTAGCTCTGATACCACTGTAGAGGATCGATCAAACCAAACACACACATAAACAAATAAACCGAACAAAGAACACAAACGATTTTACGTGGTTCCCCAAAATCGGGTACGTCTAGGGGAGAGACAACAATTTCACGATATTGGATGAGTTACAATGAGATAAAAATACCCAACCCAAGCCCACGCTCACATGCATTTTTATCTCACACCCACACTCACACTATTTAAAGTTTCCTAAACCATTTGCAAATAAGAAAAGCAAAAAGAGATAGAGAATGGAAAGGGAAAATACGGTGATGCTACACGGAATGAGGAAGAGCCCATTTTCTTTTAGGGTGGAAATGGCACTCAAAATTAAGGGCATACCATACGAGTTTGTGGAAGAAGATTTGAAGAACAAGAGTGAGTTATTGCTCAAGTACAATCCGGTTCACCAGAAAATCCCTATAGTTGTGCACAATGGAAACCCCATTCTGGAGTCTCTTGTCATCGTTGAATACATTGATGAGACTTGGAAGGGTAACGGCCCTCGGCTTTTGCCCCAGGATCCGTATAGCAGAGCCCAGGTTCGGTTCTGGACCAATTTTCTTCAACAACAGGTAATAACTAATAACATACACTATAACATGCAGTATTCTCTGTTTTACTAATACATCTTTGGCGAACATATTAACACATCGACAGATTTCAATACTTTTTTCTCGATCATGAGTATAGTTATCAGATATTATCCACCATCCTAAAGGTAGAGAATTTAACCTTTTCCTTTGCCTTTGTGTAGCAATGGAACTATTGGTAACTCTTGTAGTCTTGTGTATCATGCTTGAGTTCCATTTGACAAATCTTATATGCATCAATCCAGTGTGAAATCTTATATGCATCAATCAACTACCCGTGATAAAGAAGGAGTCGCTTCAGATGGTTGTGATTAGATGTTCGGAACATAAACCAGCATCTGTAAAGAAACACAGAAATCATGCAAACAATTCACGCAAGAATAATGCGGCAGACTTGGGTATATATTAAATGATTTCAATTAAGAACCATGTATAAAAATTCTCGAAAGAATAGCACATGTTATGCTATAAATGGATCTGGGGGCTAACTGGAGACTCACCTCTAATTTTCCAAAAACAAACACCCTTGCCTACGTTTCTCATTCTCAAAGTGTTTACTCAGGTACTTGGCTAAAAACCTGAGTAGAAACTTCATCTGACATACTTCAATATTTTACAAATTAGGAGCAAGACGAGCAACACATTCTTATAGTTAACCAAATGAATTGCCATTCATAACAAATATGGGCTTGCAAAAGGGTCTCTCTTTATTTGAGCCAAAAAGATTTTGACAGTACGAGTTTGAATCAATGAGTGAAGAGGACTTTTAAGCTTTTACACTCAAATTTCAGTCAGGAGTAGAAATTGGAGATGTTTCCATTATGTAACAAAATTGCTTGAGAGTGGCTACTTATGCAACTGCGTATATTTATATGTTACTTAAATGACTGCAGCTATTTGTGGCCACCCGGCAAGTGTTAATCACGGAAGGGGAAGCACAAGAGAAAGCAATCAAAGAGGCAATTGACACACTGAAGGTCCGTCGAAGAGGGAATGCTGGAGTTTTTCCCAACCACACCCATCACCAATGAAAATCAGCTCGGATTCCTTGACATAGTGATGTGTTCAGTCTTGGGTTCCTACAAAGCTTTTGAAGAAGTGATTGGTGCAAAACTTATAGACCCGGAGAGGAATCCACTGGTGTTTTCACGGATGGTAGCTATGTTTGAGTTCCCTGGAGTGAAAGAGATAAGGCTAACTCATGAGAAAACAGTGGCTTTTATTCAGTTCCTTAGAGGAAACTTGAAAGTTCCTAAAGCCTGAACTCAGCAACATATGCTGTTACAGGCACATCTGTGTAATGTGTCCCCTTCCTTTGGAAGTCTTTGTGACAGTTTTCTGCTTGTGTAATAAAGCAAATATTGCTTTTCCTATTTCAGTTTAATGAATCATGTTTCAACCCTGATATTGATGATTGAAGGGAGCATTTAGAAAGGATATGAAATGCGATCTTCCTGCAATGTCCAAACAGTGGTTTTTGGGTATCATGCTGGAATTAACCATAGCCACTATTGCTGCTAACATAGTTTAAAAAAGTTATATTCGAGAAGTAAAGTTAGACAACTACATTTGAAGTTTTGAATCATATAGCATGCATACATGAATGCGGCAACCTCTTACACTAGATCTCTGAAAGTAATGTAAATGGCTATTGTATAGGGTTCGTAATGTTAGTTTCTTTTTGTTATCGGGTAACTTAAGAAGCACGGACACGGATACAGGATATGGCCACGACACGACACGGACATGACACGACACGACAAAGACACGTGGACACGTTATTTCTTCAAAAATTAGGACACGGACACGTCGGGGACACAACAAATATAAAATATATTTGAATAATAGATGTATGCTATGAATTCAAATAAAAGACGAAAACTTTATTTCTATCAAATTAAAGAATAGTACAACGGAGAAAAATAAGCAGTCCGCATATAAGTAGTATACATGAACAATACATCGGTGGAAATTTTCACTCGAGGCCGAGTTTTAAAAATTAGATACTGTATTAACCTTTTATGTGTCCTTAGCATGTTTTAACAGTTTTGCCAACATATCGTATAGTATCTCAAATGTGTCTGAGACCCATATTTAAGCATGTCCTACACATGTCCGGAGAGTGTCGTGTCCATCACCGACACGTGTCAGACGCCATATGTGAGACCCGTAGACGTGCCCGTGCCCTTAGTCGGTAACGCATATGCATGTCTATACTTGGGTATGGGGAACCATTTCCAATCCTTTATTGGTGAATCAAACTAGTTAGATGGTTTGGCGTCAGGTCACGTAAATGGCATTATTTCCATAGCATTGCTGAAATTTCCAAAGTAACCCAGAAACTTTTATGGAGTGAAATGGTTCAGACCATCAAGCCAAGCTCCTATAAATCTGAATATAGTACCTAATTCTGCAGTATGAAATAGATATAACATACGGATGAAATTTAAAACAAAGGATTTGTATTCCATAACACCAAAACAAAGGTTTCATAACAAGGATAAAATTTTAGGTTATGACAGTGATTTAAATTTCAAATCAAAGTTTTTTGATATTAAAATTCAAAATGCAACCGTCAAATACCTTCCGATAAAAAGCCTTGAAGATGATAGTAGAGCAATAACCAAATAGAAGATGCATGTGCTTCAAAAACATACCAGCAACGATATAAGCCTATCAAGTTCGTACCATAACACCAAGACTGCTCGCCGTTATTGTTGGCATAACATTCATAACCTACAATTTTGGAGATTCAGCAGCAACAGCAAAACTTCAGACACCAGCATGCATATCCCTAATATTGTGATGTCTCCGAGAGACAGCTTATCAACATCTTACATCCTACAAAAACATCTTCCCCTGCACAACGCTTAATCACCCAACCTTGAACCCCTTTGCCCAAATCAAGCTCTCCAAGTGTAGCACAAGAAGTTAAAATGCTCGCAAAAGTAATCCAACTCTACTAAGAAACCAACATTTTACTGTGTGTCACGATATAAAAGAAAAAAACTGAAATTGGACCTACAAGATAAAATGCCAGAATGGTAATGGTTCGAATCTTATTCTGGACAATAAGATAATCCATATCAATTTCCCGGGAAATTATTATCATCGCTTTCATAACTTTTTCCTTTGAAGTGAAATTGCTTTCAAAATAGGAAAAAATGAAAATGGATTCTTTTAAAAATAAAATTGAGGAAATAAATTTCAAACACAATCAACCAAAAACATGTGCAGAAAATAAAATCCGACTACACTCATTCAGGGTCTTAAATATGAGTCAACTAGAAAGGTAACAATGTAAGCAAATCTCATGTCCAATACAAAGAATTCTAGTTCCTTATGATATGTCCGATCTGACAAAATATCAACCATTCAGAACACTAATGTAACTCATGCTATTTACTGGTTTCTCATTGTCATTAGAAAATTATTAACTGTTCATGCTATGCCGGACCATATTATGTCGTGTGCTGCCTTTTGGACGTGGCGTACCATACCGAGCTTGGCTAGCCCAGCCCAGTCGACACGTCTAGCTGGGCATAATCTCTACATAAATTCAATGCTCAGGCAGTCAGAAGAGAAGTGTGAAATATTTGACCAGTAACTCATCCTTTGAGTAAGAAACCATGACTTGTTTTGAATGGCTGGGCAACTAAGAAGACCAAATAACTAATTGGCTCGTACATTTATGAACTTTGAGGGTCGGGTAAGATTAAAAAACAAGCCATTAGCAATTCCCACAAGACAATAATTTAATCAGACAGCCCAACCAATAAAATATTTGCCTAAAACTTGTCAACCAAACAAATGGACTATTGAGAGAGAGAGAGAGAGAGAGAGAGAGAGAGAGAGAGAGAGAGAGAGAGAGAGAGCATTTTCTTTTAGGGTGGAATTGGCCCTCAAAATTAAGGGAATACCACATGAGTATGTGGATGGAGATTTGAGGAACAAGAGTGAGTTCTTGCTAAAGTACAATCCAGTTCACAAGAAAGTCCCTATACTCGTACACAATGGAAAACCCCTTGTGGAGTCGCTTGTTATCCTCGAATGCATTGATCAGACTTGGAAGGATCATGGGCCTCAGCTTCTGCCCCAGGACCCGTATAGCAGAGCCATGCTTCGGTTCTAGGCCAGTTTTACGGTTCACTTGCCTAAACAGTAGCTGGTTTTAAAGTGGACCAAATGGTCATTGCAAACAGTTCAAACATAGAGATGCGGAGGGCAGATTGGATACAGCCTCGTATCGTTATCACATCAAGAGTTATCAGAGCTTTTTACCAAAAACGTGATAGCACAATTACAATTTGCTGTTCTAAAGCTAAAAAAATTTCAAGTCCAGATGCAGCATGGTACCTGGTGATTATGGATATGTAGGTGTTTTATAAGCAAACGAGACATACGGTCAACCCCATCTAGGCAAGTCACGTTAAAAAATAAACAAAGCACTGCAGATGTTGATGATAGAGCAATAACCAAATAGACGAGGCATGTGTTTGAGAAACATACCGATCATCATGTATGCTGATCAAGCACTGTTCATATACTAGACCATGATTTTCCTCAGCCATCGTCAGATACATTCATAAACCACAATGCAGCAGCAAAACTTCCTGACCAGGTATTTGTCTCTATAACATCATGATATCTCCTAGAGCCAGAGTTGATGATGGTAGTGACCCTCTAATAAGCTTTTAGATGCTGCTTCCATATTTCGTCATCCTCCGAGCCCGGCAATGACTCTACAGGGACTCCATGGATGGGCCCACAATTCTGGAAAGAAACAACTTGAACTCTACCTGGAAATGATTTCAATTCATCACAACTTCACAAGAACGTCTGAACCACCAGTCTCTGGATAAGGATTTTTACTTGCTTCCATCTTCTGGTCACCATGCACCACAAAAGACATAACAAGTCAGATGCTGCAAATATTTCCTACAAGATTACAAATTTTTTTAACTGTAACCAGCTAAAAAAATCTTTAGGTAATGAAACCTTTAAATCAGGAGAAAAACTTCAAGTAAGCAAATCGACACGTTTGCTAGACAAACAAAGAACGACAACTTGAAGCTATATTCAATTCAAAAACGATACTCAAGTTTTATGAACAATATGAACTCCGTAAGAGCAGCCAAGCAAACCGTGGCTGGAAACTGAAGTGGAAAATATACACAGCTTTGGGAGTAGATTCTTTAAATTAACAAGATAAAAAAGCCAAGTTGTCATGAACTCGTTATTATTTTTCTTTTTACCAGTCAAATAAAAGCATGCACAGCAAGTACACAACTGCAGAAAGTAGAGCAGCAAACACTGATAATCAATCTTTAATCTTCACATTCTAAGTATTTTTTTTCCTGTACCTCGGAAATTCAAACTTTGAAGTATTAGAAGGATGGAGCATTTAATCAATTGGAACAAGGTCAATACTTTGGCCACTGCATCAACGAAGCTGGTAAAGTACTACCTAAGAGCTATCAAGAGTGACAAAATACCAGAAATCACCTGCATTTGTTGGTTCACGCATAGTAACATGGGAATCTCGCTAAGGGAAATCCTGCTCGTTGACTCTGCAGATAGAAATGCTACTTCAGAAGGGAAATTTTCTTTAATGCTTCTTTTCTAGCAACAAAGGCTGGCAATCTATTCAATTCTCTGTCCCTTCTCAAGTTCCTTTGTTGGATGCTGCATGCTTGATAATTACTCCCGAGAAAATTGGAGGATCTGAACGCACCGAGCATCCATCATGTGCAAGAAATGAATCAAATTACATCATATACATGCCAATGTGAATGCGGTTCCAAACAACTGGCATGAAAACAACAACAAGAGATTATGTTCGTTCACCAAAAAGTCCATGTGGACGGAATTCATACAGAACTTCACCCTGGATCCTTCTTCGCTCCTGTTCCTTTCATCTCCCTTCTGATATTCAAAACTTCTTCCCACTGATCCACATCAGCACATATTTGACAAGGAGATATAAGCTCCAGAATCACATGGCTCCAATTCCATTACCTTTTTGGCTGCAAGCCTTCCTAGCTCAATATCGCCATGCATTTTGCAAGCAGCAAGCAGGGTCATCCACAGCAATGAATCAGCTTTGATGGGCATATTGGTAATAAAGCTTTCAGCCTCCTTCAGCCTTCACGACCAACCAGGAAAATCTACCATACATACATGATGTTGGTACACAGGCTCAATTCCATAGTCTTTAACCATGGCTGAGCCAGCACAAGCTGTAAGCACATTAGTCACAGTGTAGTTATTTATCTCCTCCCTCATTCTTCTCATTTCTTCGAGAAATGGAGGGTAGATATAGAATCACCCTGTTGAACAAAACCAGAAATCATACTAGTCCAAGAAAATACCTTCATAGCCTCATCCATAACTCCACATTTGGCATAGAAACTAAGACCTATTTCGGACAAAGTAGAAAAGCATGCTTTTTGCCTTTTTGGGGTTTTAAAGAGTCACGGGATTTGGCTTAAATAAGCAACTTTACGATAAGCAAAAAACAATAAAAAAAAAACATCCTACAATTAGAGAGGTGAAAAGCAAAAAAACAAAAAGTTGCCAAACCAATTCACTTTTTGCTCTTTTTTTTTTCAAAAAAAAACAAAAAGAAAAAACGATTACTTTTCTACTTTGGCCAAAATAGGCCTACAATAGCAGTCCCTACGAAAACATATTCTACTGCACCACTCTTAATCACCCACCCATGAACCTCTTTTCCCAAATCAAGCTCTTCAAGTGCAGCACAAGCAGTTAAAACACTCGTAAATGGATTATAACTATTTGGTGTTGACAACCCAGGACACATCCTTAACCGAACCGATGTACGGTTTTTGCTAATCACACTTATAATAAAACGAGAGAGAGATACCTGGGAAGATCGGAGAGGGGCGTCGCCGGCGTAAGATCGGGTCACCGGCGCTGGTGATGGAACAGGATGATGATGGGTTTTAGAACTGGGAGAGGTTTGTTAGAATGAAGTGGGAAGGAGAAAGAATTAACGAGGATTTTTTCTGTATTTTCCACGTCATGTTGTATTTTCCACGTCATGACATAGGTTGAACCTATGTCATGACCCCAAAACGACTTCGTTTGTTTTAGTTCTATCTTCTGAGAACTCTCGGCTACTACAAGGACGATTTCTACCTATATCGACCATTATTTAATGATCTGAGACATTCTTATTGTAGAAAATATTATAACACATATGATGTATGAATGTCTCGTAAAAATATTACACATTAGTACTTAATCTGAATGAATTTGTGCTTCTTAAAATGGATTTAAATGTATTGAATCATATCCCCTTTCATGTCAATAGCTCTTAAGGGACTTTAAGTACACTTTGTATCTATCTAAGTAATATTTTAATGATCTAAGACATTCATATTGTAGAACAAAGAAAAATACAATTTTTTTAAAAATTTCATATTAATTGAAATTAGATTCGTACTCGATCTTAATGAATTTATGTTTCTTAAAAGAATAGGTTTGGATATACTGAATCAACACCATAACAGCATGCAGCGTTTTCTAAATGGCGCTAGCAGCCATCTGGTATATAGCGCTAGCAGGTAGTAGCGACCCATCTCCACCGCCCCTCCGCCCTCATCTCCACCGCCGGTGACCACTCCGGCTGCCCTAGGTTCTCTCTCTCTCTCTCTCTCTCTCTCTCGGGATGATTTTGGTAAAATCTATCGTATTTAATTCGTTTATGTACTGTTCTTGAATACTTTACATCAATCACATTTTGGGAATTTATTTAATAACAAAATTCCTAATCAGTTATTGAATATCTCGAGTGGGTTCTCCTAGTATTCTTGAAATTGAATATGACATATTGCTGGTTATGCACGTAGTTGCTCTAAGAATCTACCTGAGAAAATGGAAATCATTTGGAAGCAATACCTACATTGCCTGGTTCGCCGGAGAATTTATCACCGTTTCCTAAAAACTGTAACTCAGATGTTTCTCTGGTCCAATTATTGTGTATTTTATTGCTGCAATTATGTCCAGCAAATGTGGCATACTGATGCAATTTTTTTTGTACTAATCAGGAAGAATGCCAAATGGAGGTCTCCATAATCCCTAATTTTGACCTCCCTATGCTTAGCTTTGATAGATTATGATGGAGGTCTTCATGCCCATCTCTTGCATTGATAGTTTTTGTCAACAAATGCTCTCAATAGGCAGACGTCCCAGTTGCTCGAGCAATTTTTCAGTACCAAGAGGGTATCACGTGGTACCCCTTAGCGCATCTAGGCCGTCCATTTTGGCTTTGGGCGGTCTGGATTTGGAGAGAGAAAGTGAGGAGAGAGGGTGTTTTAATCTCGGCCGTCCAATACACTTTTGGACGGTCCGGATGCTACGTTTGGGTACCACGTAGTCTCGGCCATGTGGTACCCGGTAGGTTCTTCAATTAAGAGATCAGCCCCCCTAATGTGGAGGACTTTTGTTTCATAGCAGACAACACATACTCAAAGCAAGAGGTGCTGAAAAGGGAAACTGACTTACTCAAACAATCAGAATTAAAATTGGGCAGTCTGAGACATTTTTATGGTATTAAAGCAGTGGAAATATCCAATTCCCTCTTTCTATTAGTGGTATATTTTTTAACTGATTAATTACAAAATTGTGCTTCAAAAATTGACTGGTAATTTCAACCTTTTCTTGATCTTCGCAGAAACTTGACCTGGGGTTTCTCTTGATAATTGTTTATTGTCGTTTGTCGATTAGGCTACAAGCTTTGCCTTTGGTGGTTATTAGATTTAACGTAGCTTTAAATTTGCTTGTTAGTACTGTCATGTGTACTCGTCTTTCTACATGATTGAGGTATGAGATATGTTAGATTGAAATTCTTTCTCTCTGGATATGTAATCATTGAAATTCATATCTCAGATGACTTACCTACGATAACCGTAAGTCAAACATCCATGATTTTTCGGGTTGTAGAAATCTTGATCACAATCAACTTCGGGGCCAACTTAATCTCATGTTTGAAAACCTTTGACTGGGTGTTTGTTGATGCCCGTGTTGAAAGCTGGATGTTTTCCTTGTTTTTTTCTACTTTTCATGATATACTTTACCTGTAATAGAAAGAGATGAATACCAGACCTTATATTATGCACTTAATAATGCAAGTGTCTAATATCCCGTGTCTTCATGTAGGTATAATTATCTTAGTACTGTACCAAATAAGCTTATTTCCCCATTCAACCTCCTCTTTTATGATTCCCACTCCACCACCTCCTCATGGCGGCTATTGATCCACAAAATGCATAGGCTCTAGAGTTGGAATATCATTAGTCTTGGCTGGTGTGAATTAGTACACACACACTGAATGCATCTTTTTATTGCATGAACTGTGGTACTATGCCTCAGTATAGTGTATTTGTTCCTTTTTTTGGTAGTGTTTCACAGGATTTGCTTTAGGTGTATTGTGGATACATAGATAAGTGAATTTTAGTGCTGAGAACCGCAAGTAGGTTCCATTTTACTTCTTCCAAGCTTTCGGGGCATCTTTACCTTCGCTGAAATTGTTGGTAGTCAGTCAACCCTTTAGTTCAACAGAGTTTGATGGGACGTTTCATAATTTTATAGTGCTAGAGTTGTTCAATATTGAATCTAGACAGTGGATGAAACGTAGCTATCGCAAATTTGAGAGTTCATCCATTC
The DNA here is from genome assembly GCA_036023075.1 of Gaultheria prostrata. NCBI lineage: Eukaryota > Viridiplantae > Streptophyta > Magnoliopsida > Ericales > Ericaceae > Gaultheria > Gaultheria prostrata. Next base: position 30,963 of record JAXBDA010002445.1, read on the forward strand.
TAATATGTCCTATGTGAAAAGATTCATGGGTTTTTCCATTCTAATGAATGTCCTATGTGAAAAGTTCATCCATTCAAAATTTGAAAAGGAACAGTGCATTTCCCTAGGTGTAGCAAAGAGCTAAGAAAGTGCAATTCAACTATAGAAATGAACAGTTAGGCGTGACTCCAGTTACCTGGGCTAATGTTTTTGTTTCATGCCTAACTTTGAGATTTTTCGGTGGTGATTGTGATCATGGGTACAGACAGTTTGCATGCTGGGGTTACTTGGGTGGCTCTCTCAATAAAGACCTTACGATGACATCTTCTACACTGAGCAAAACCGCCTCCAGCAGGAACAATACCCTATTCCTCTGCTTTCCTTCCTTCTCTTTCATCTTTCGATACATTACATAATCAAGGAAGAAAGATCTTTGGAGATTGGTAGAGGCTATAATAGATGACGATGAGGATTACGCAGTGAGTCTGACATACAAACTCTCTAAGGAATCAAAGTTGAAGTGCTTGCTTCAGGTATATTACTTATTAAATATGGTTGTTTTGTTTTCATTGCTTTTTGGGGAGTTTGGTTGGGTTCTTCCCATTTGTGGTTTGGGATACAGTTGGGCACTAAATATGGGACTATCTCCAACCATGATCCTAATCTTCACTCATGTTTAGATGAAATTTTGGATGAAAGCTTTCTTCAAAATTGTATTGGATGATCAAAATCAGATTTTGAGAAAAAGGTTCATTGAAAATTTTGATTTTGGGAGTGGTAAATCTGATAACTAAATAGTGTGTTTGAGATAATGTGTGCTATGCTGCTTTTATGTGGAAATGTTACGGACAAAAAGAGGTGTTGGCTTGATGTGGTTTTAGCTTTTTCTTTGAGGAACACAATTCATTCCCAATGGCAAGTTCTTTATTCTTGTTTTCTAATTCTAACAAGTGAATGAACTTTGAGTACCTTTTAATATTAGACGTAGTTTTCCAGAATCAAGAGTGATAAACCTTGCATCACCAAAGTTAGTTGTTTATAATCTCTGTTATCTTCATATTAAATGGCTTTATTCAGAAATGAGTTTGCTGCTTCTGTATAAGTTTTTTGCTTATTTCGTCTCTTGCGTGTAATTTCCAAGTACCTTCCTGATATCTCTTTCTATCTCTTATTGGACATTGCAGTTTTTGGTATTATGTGAGTAAAAAATTTCATTAATTATATATCTTTCTGGTTGTACGAGTTGAAGTATTTCATGGTTGCTGTGATGTTTGTGGGATTAGCTGCGAGTGAAACATCCTCCTTGTATTGGAAGCCCTTGAGAAATTCACGAGGTTGAGCTGACAATAGAAAGTACTCAAGAAAAAATCTTGAAACGGAGAATGGGACTTTAAGGACAAAATACAAACTTAGATCTAGCCCATATTGATGTTAAACCTCGAATGAGCAGTCATGAGAAAATCAAAAGATGAGGCTCTTTGAAAGTGAGACTCAGCAAATTAATGAACGTCAACTGAATAAGAGACCATGGTTATTAATGTCTTCTCTGTAAATAAACAAAAGTGAAACTCCCTAATCTTTACTCTCTCTTTTTTATTGCAAGAAAAACATGTTGTAATTTGTAAGCGTGATTCTGAGTTACATTTTCAACAACTTTTATAGGTTGAGGTGGCGGTAGAGGGGAAAAAGGCAGTGTACTCAAGCCGGATCCGAGGGATGATTTATCTGGAACAGATGTTGCCAGAAAGGTAATAGGCACTAACCTTGTTTCATGGATTCGATAGTTCCTAACAAGCGCCTTTTATGTTCTTCACGCTTCTTAGAGCTCTTTAGTCAGTAGTAAGCTAGCTTATCTCAATTAAATGGTCATCGAGAAGGAACCAAAAAGAGAAAGGAAAAAATAAGAGAAAACTGGGTGACTGTCTACGTACTCTCAATCTGTTCAAATCGAGTGAGAGAGATTTTGATTTTTGTTGCAGTTATCTTGTAGCTTCAAGTCACAAAATGTAAAATGACCATATTAGTAATGGCAATTAGCACTATGTGTCTTGGTGGTGGTAGTATTGATTTTGTTCAAGTAGGGTACTAAGAAAGAGAGCTGCATGAGTGAGTCGTAGCAGCTGCTATAGTTGTGCAAAAGTGGTGGCAGCTTTGATTGTCGCTTCAAACCCCCCCACCCCAAAAAAAAAAAAAAAAAAAAAACTAAAATTGAGGAAATAAACTAATATCGTGCTGCCGCCTTCTCGACGTAGTGTGCCTATACCGTGCTCATGCCGGCCTAGCCCAGTCAACACCTCTAGCGCTGGGCATAATCTCTACAAAAATTCAATGCTCAGGCAGTCAGAAGAGAAGTGTGAAATATTTGACCATTTACTATTTAACTCATCCTTCGAGTAAGAAACCATGACTTGTTCTGAATGGCTGGACAACTAAGAAGACCAAATTTCTAATTGGCTCATACATTTATGCACTTTGAGGGCCGGGTAAGATTAAAAAACAAGCCAGTAGCAATTCCAACCAATAAACTATATGCTTATTGCTCATCAATGACGATGCCCCATTATTTATAAAATACTTGGCTAAAACTTGTCAACCAAGCTAAGGGGCAAGTTTCCACAACCATTATTCAGTTATCAAGAGCCAGTGCACGCACGCACACAAACACACACACACACACACACAGAGAGAGAGAGAGAGAGAGAGAGAGCATAAATGGAAGGAGAAAACATAGTGAAGCTACATGCAACGAAAAATAGTGCATTTTCTTTTAGGGTGGAATTGGCTTTGAAAATTAAGGGTCTACCATATGAGTATGTGGATGAAGATTTGAGGAACAAGAGTGAGTTATTGCTAAAGTACAATCCAGTTCACAAGAAAGTCCCTATACTTGTACACAATGGAAAACCCCTAGTGGAGTCACTTGTTATCCTCGAATACATTGATGAGATTTGGAAGGATAACGGGCCTCGGCTTCTGCCTCAGGACCCGTTTAAAAGAGCCAAGGTTCGGTTCTGGGCCAGTTTTCTCCACCAACAGGTAAAAACAAACGCCCTTGCTTAAGATTTTCTTGAAGAACTCTCAACATTTTCTACTCAATATTGGTAATCACTAATTCCCGAAGTAAAAACTTCTTCTGATATGATACTTCATTAGCTACTGATTGGGAGTGACACGAGAGTAAATAAAAAATCCAAAAAGCCGTGGTGTTTGGGTGGTGCCATGGTGGTGTGCGCTGGTGGCAGATGGCGGAGCGGGCTGCTGCTGGTGGCATTGGAAGTTGTAGTTTAGGGTTTCTTGTTTTGGGTTTGGGCCGTTTTTGGGCTTCAATGTTTTATCTGGCGTGCCCTGCTTGGGCTAGGCCATTAGGTGTTTTTCGGATAGGCCCTTTGTGGGCTTGGCCTTCAAGTGTTTTTGGGCTTGGCTCATAAGGTGTTTTAATTCCTTCAACGGTTGGTTGGAGTCCCCTCCCCTCTCCCCCCGTCTTGTTTTACCATCTGTCAAGATTTCACTAATAAACTTTTTTGCCGATTAAAAAAAAAGTCTCCTTTTGTTTTTGAGCGAAAAACAAGAGGTTAAACCTGTGTTTAACAGATTGAGTTTGAATCAATAGTGAAGAGGAGTTGAAGTATTTATATCAAAGTGGAGTTCTGAGTAGGAATTGGAGATGGTTTTACATACCGCGTTTGAGGTAAAATGTCCATATTTCACTGCCTACATTTGTATAATAGTTACATGAATGCAGGTAATCGCGCCCATATTCCGAGTGATAACCGAAGAAGGGGAAGCACAAGAGAAAGCCATCAAAGAGGAACTCCACGCGCTGAAGGTGGTGGAAGAGGGAATGCTGGAGTTTTTCCCCACCACACCCATCACTAATGAGAATCAGCTGGGACTTCTTGACGTAGTGATATGCTCAGTCTTGGGTCACCACAAAGCTATTGAAGAAGCAATTGGTGTGAAGCTGGTAGACCCACAGAGGAATCCACTAGTATTCTCATGGATGGAAGCCCTAACTGAGCTCCCTGCAGTGAAAGAGATAAGGCCATCTCATGAACAATTAGTGGCTTTTATTCACTTCATTAAAGACAACCTTAAACCCCCAAAAGCTTGAACTCTTGTATTTATGCTTTTATTAGCTCATCTATGTGTTATCACCCCTTTCTTTGACTTTTTTTTATTGTTTGCTTCATGTGTACCAAGGGCCTATGTTGTGTTTTTGTCTCTTCAGTTCAATAAATCATGTTTCAACCCTTGTAATGAGAACTAAGGCTAACATTTAGTAGGATATGATATGGGATATTTCTATGCTGTCCAAGAAGTCATTTCTGGGTAAAATACCCAAATTAAACATGGCCACTAATGCTGCTATTGTCGTCTACACCACTCCGGATCCGTTGTCCAAGAGTGGCTGTCCGGCTTTGGTATCCCATCCCCAAGAAGCTGACACGTTGCTCACCCCTCCCAATTCTAACTCCCACCAACACCGTTTGCTTCCCGTTCTAAAATTCACACACCAAAACTCCTTACTTGTATGTGCTTGGGTCATTAAAAAACACCCCAATTGATATCTGAATGAACTAATTTTTCATATGTACATTCAAAATATTAAAAAAATAGACTCGTATAAAAATCAGCTTAATCGGATATCGAAAACTGGTAGAAGTGTTTTCCAAGTTTGGTAGCCTATATTTTTCAAAAAATAAATTCACGTTATTTAATTTTTCAATTTTTCCGCCAAAAAATAATTGTGCGTGCTTGGGCCGTTAAAAAATACTCCTATTGATAATGTTGATTTTTCACATCTACGTTCAAAATATTTAAAAAACATAATCGAATAAAAATAAGCTCAATTGGATATCGAAAACCGGTAGGAGTGTTTTCTAAGTTTGGTAGCCTCTATTTTTCAAAAAATAAGTTCACGTTATAATTTTTTAGCCAAAAATTAATTGTGCGTGCTGGGCACAAAAACACTCCTACCAGTTTTTGATATTCGATTAAGCTGATTTTTATTCGAGTCTATTTTTCTAATATTTTGAACGTACGAATGAAAAATTAGCACATTCAGATATCAATAGGAGTGTTTTTTAACAATCCAAACACGTACAAGTAAGGAGTTTTGGGGTGTGGAATTTTAGAACGGGGAGCAAACGGTGTTAGTGGGAGTTAGAATTGGGAGGGGGTGAGCAACGTGTCAGCTTGATGGGGGTGGGATACCAAAGCCGGACAGCAACTCTCAGACAGCGGATCCGGAGTGCGTCTACACTAGCTAAATTTAGAAAGTAACTTTTTTTTTTAGAAAGTAATTAGTCAGTGTGTCCACGGATCGGATCCGGACGGATCAGGATCCTGATCCGATCCGATCCGCTTAGAGCGGATTATGATTTTTAAGATCCGGAACCGATCCGTAGGTGACATACGGATGGATCGGATCGTTACGGATCGGATCGGGCGGATTTGACAGATTAAAGAAGGATTATTGCGCGGATTGAACGGATCGAGCGGATCCGATCCGATCCGGATCCGGAACCGCCAGATTAGAAATTCTCGATCCGGAACCGAACCGAACATTCACGGATGGTTCGGATCGGTCGGATTGGCGGATCGGATGATCTGCAGGGCAACCCTAACCAGATGTCCGGGTTAGCTTGCGCGCACCTTGACTAATTCCAGGACCCTGGAGGTAATGACCGAGCATAACCCCCAGTAAACCCAAGAGTTTTCTGGCAAGGGGAATCAAAACCTGAATTTAAATAGTACCGTTACGACGACCACATTGAACCATATAGTAGGCATGCCTAAATTTGTGACAACCTACACCAGGTCTATGAAAAGGGAACTCCCTATCGAATCATCGCTCTCGCGAATGCCAAGTAACCAACTAGGGGGTGCTTAGAGTTTTTCAGTTTTTTGGTTTTTCATGACTTTTTATGTGATGTATTATGAGAAAGTAACTGATTCGATTTTAGGAATAAACTGATTTTTTGATTTTTTTGAGAAAATGGAATTTGGCCTAATTCCAGCTGCAAACAGAAAACGTAATACATGTCATATCTAGGGTTTATGACTATCCGATAAGGTCATTATATTTGTTGGGTAATGATAATGTCAAGAACACATTTTGTTGATGTCAAAACTTCGGTGCATAAAAACATTAACCTTCCGTATAAATTTTTTATGCATGAAAATTTTGACATTATCATTTCTCTATTTGTTTCTATTTTGTTATCATGTGTATATGCATGAACGGGTATCAAGACCATTTTTTTTTTTTTGAACTGTGTATCAAGACCAATTGCCGATCTTATTTTGGCCAATCAACTTAGAAATTGGAGAGTCAGCGTCATACCACCTAAATGGCATAATTTCAAAAGCATTGCCAGGATTTCTGAAGTAGCCCAGAAAACTTTATGGACTGAACAATTCAAATTGAAATCGTCAAGTCCCAAAAAGAGATGTACCCAAGTCTACGCAAATCGATATCTTCCACGGGCAAAGCTAAATAAAAGTACTTAATTTTCCAAAAGACATTATGCTATAACTGGTGAAAAATAAGGGTCGATCATACCTGTGAACCACAGGAACACACTCAGCTCAAACCAAAAATAGGATTGGCTAGTAATTTAACGTTCATACAAGAAAATCATGAGTATTGCCAAGCATACAGGTCGTCCACAACATGTCCACATTATAAGCAAAAACCAAATTTCGAAGGTGTTGAGACGAGAAATAAAACAAAAAAGACTACTCAAGACAAATGCTCATTCGGATTCCAAAATAATGACCTCACTGTGATATGGTGCACCCCCGGTAATAAACTCACAAAACTCAAAACTGCTTTCAAGAACAACCAGAACTGGAGCTTTCAAATGTCTAATGCCTTAGCTTTTTGCAGCCTGCTTTTCTTTCGCCTTTTGAATCTTCAAAACCTTCTTCACAATCTTTTGCTCTTCCACCAAAAAGGCTCGGATGATCCTGCAAAACCGATACAAATCACAAACATTTCACCTTAAATTGGGTGACAAAAGAGCGCCAAATGTTAGTCTAAAGGACACCAAGGCCATCACATAAAAAATGAAGCACATCTACTGTCTTCAAATGCTTTTCTAGGCAATAAAAGAATGGATCAGAAGAACAAACCTCTCTCTGACAGCACCAGCAGATAGTACGCCACCATAGGCGCGGTTCACAGTCCTCCGGTTCCGAGATAGTCTGGATCTCTTGTACTCGGCAGGTCTCAAGTGAGGAATCTGCAATTACAGCCAACACCTAGAATTATTACTGTATGCTTACAAGGAATGACTGTACGTAAAACTAACATATGTTCACAAGAAGCAAACAAAAAAAGAAAATCTGAACATAAAGCATATATATACCCATTGAAACAAGGAAGATTCAACATCCTATCTAGATCATTCTCAAGTGGCAAAAGTGTTCATTATTCACTCCATTGAAGCCCATAACAATGCCATCACGTAACAATGAAATATAATAATGTTCCAGCAATTTAAAATTCCTTCTCTCCTTTTACTTGAAGCGGATTGGAAATGGCCTAGAAGGAGTAGGGTAATACAATAGAATATGGGGCAGCGACTCTTGCTGCTTCACTGTCCAGAATAAACAGATCACGTAATCATTTGGGTTAGATGCATCTGGTGAGCACCATACTTAATCATTTTGATTCCAATGTTCGACAATGGTAACTTTGAGTTATGTACAGGGGAAACACAAGCAGCTTCAATCAGAACTTAGGCACAAAGGGAAAGTTATCCACTCTTGTAATTGCGAGAAATTACTAGCCGTCCAAATGTTCTGGCAAAGATAATTTTGAGATAGTCATAAAGTTCCTCATCTAGTCATTGTCGAGCACATGAAACAAGCAGCTTAAATGTACCCCTTGGGGGAAAAAGGTACAATTTTTCTAGCCTCGTAATAAATATCCATCAAAACTGTTTAGCCATATAGTCAAAATTATCGACAAGATTCATCCTGAAGTTATTGTGCGGACACATGACACATGCCCCTATAACTTACCCTTCAGAGCTTCTCCAACACAATACCCCCTAATGCTATATTTTAGATGATCAACGTTAAGCATTAGTGCTTTATGGCTAAAGGGAAAAATAGAACTTATGTCATGTGCCTAAACAATGACTTTACGATGAAGTTTATCAATAGTTCAAGTAAACCCCTGAGCCTTTGGTGTGTAGTAATCATCAGCGTTGAGCAATAGTACTTGCTAAAGGTCGACCTAGAGCTGGTTGTTTCGTATGCCTGATAATGACTCAACTATTAAGTTTATGTTGATAGATAGTTCATGTTATCTCACTAGAGGATTTCGATGCATAGCAATTATTAACGTTGAGCAATAGTGCTTGCTACCTTTACATTAGGGCTGAACAGTAGTGCTTTGTCTTAGGGAATCTCCAACTCACATATTTCTTCATTGTTGCCTCTATTTCTCTATTTTGGAGGAAAATCAAACTCCAAACCATACTCTATTTCTTGCACTATTTGACATGATGGAGTGTGATACCACAAAATGGAGTTTGAAATAATGTGGAGGATCTTCCGATTTCATTTTTGAATATAAAAAAGAGAAAAGTGAAATGGAAATGAATAATGATTAGGATTAGAACAACCAACAAACTTTGTCCTTAACTCATTGTCAACGCACATGAAACAAGCACCTATAATGTGCCATTTAGTCGTAAAATACTACTCTTCAACCATAACAAATACCATGCATCCAGATGCTCTAGGAGATTATTTGTACTATTAATAAAATTTCATCCTAGAGTCTATTTCTCGAAAACAAAAAAATAGAGTCATTGCTTAGGCACACGACACACGCACATTATTTTCCCTTCAGGCGCAAAGCACTACGATCATCCCTAGTAATCACAATTCCATTCATGAAATGCTATGGAGATATAAATCAACATCTCAAGTCATTGTCCGGATCATGACAAGCAGCTACAATTTTTCCCTTCCATATGAAAGTTGAAACACAAATTTTCAACCCTAGTAATTATATTTATCATACATCAAAATGCTCCTGTGAGATAATTTGAACTATCCACAAATTACAAAACTTCAACTCCTTGAGTCACTGTCCAGGCACATTACACAAGCAGCTTTAATTTTCTCTTATGGGCATCATTGATCATACGCAAATGTTCAACCCTAACAGTAGTTATTGCGAGATCAAAGTTCTACATCTTACAATGACGGTTTGTGGCACAACGGATTATTCATAAAACATATGAAGTCCCTATTTATTATCTAATCAACAGGAAACAATGAAACATCAGCAAAGAATCAGATACTGAATTAGTCACAAGAAGCTAGACCAATGAGAAGAAACAAAAGAAAATGTGATTCAAACGTCAAAGGCATACCCCTTGGATTCTCTTTCCAGTTACAGGGCACTTTGGGCCACTCGCCCTCTTCTTAGTGCTCTGGTACACCAATTTCCCACCTACATTCCAATCAATGCCAACAATTAAACAAACGAACAACTTAAAATACTCACAAATGGCAACTAAAAAATGTTCAATAAACCCTATATTTGGTAGCTCAAAATTCGAAAATGAATACATATAATCAAACGCACATGGTGATGAAGCAAAGAGTGGTAGATAGGGTTCGGAATGTAACCTAACAGATATATAAACAGATCTATATATTCGTAAATGTATACCAGGGGTTTTGACAATCCTGTGCTGGTTGGATTTAGTGGCATAGCTATGGCGCTTGCGATACGTGAGACGCTGCACCATCTTCGCGATGGAGGCTTCAGATCTCTCTCCTCTCTACCTCTGCGTCTGTCTGTCTCTCTCTCTCTCTCTCTCTCGCTTGACGCCGCTGAAAGAAACCCTATATGAGTTTTCCGAAACCCTAGATCTGACGGTTCTAGTTGAATCTCTCTCTAAGATGGAAATGGGCTCTCTGGGCCGGGATTCGGAAGTTGGTTCAACCCAGAAGACTCGTTCATGGGCCTGGCCGGCCCAGTGGATCTTTCCATCATTCCATATTTCCATGTTACGTGCCTCAATTTGTAAGCAAAAAAGATATGCGTAAGCACTTCCGTGTACATATCGTGCACGGACGGTGTATCTCGACAGTTCAAAAGTATTTTCGACGGTCGGATTGTAAAGACTCTATTACCGGTGATAGAGTCTGTAAAATCCGGACCGTTGATTTGTTAGAATGGACGGTTCAGATATATGCGTACGCGATGCGTCCGTACGCATCGCAGCGTTCGTATGTAAGGGGTAAATTTCACTAACACCCCTGAGGATTTCCTTATGTGCAGAGTTCCCCTCCACCTATGAGAAATGATTCTCCCCTTCTCAAGGTTTCCATTTTCATTTCAACTAGTCCCGTTCATTAGTGAACCGTTAAGGAAGTGAACATGTATATAAACTAGATTTTGAAAGGAAAAAAAAATTGTACATGTCTTGAAGTGACCACTCTCATTTTCCTTGATAAATTTTCAAACCTCATTAATTAATTAACAATGATGACTTTCGTCGAGCCAAACAACAAGAGGTGAATGTTTTCACCAAATGAAAATGAACAGCGTGTGGTGGCAACTATACAATAATAACGTAATCATATCTTTGAACTTATTTTCTTCAAAGAGTGATTATTTTATAGAGTATGTTATTATGAAGCTTTTTTATTTGTCTATAAAACATATAAATTTCAAGAGTACGTCCACAAAATTATTATGGGCAATCTAGAGATTCATTTAATTATAAATTCTTCCACTACTTATTCCATCAAATAATTCAGGAGTATGTTCGAGCTTATAACAAGCTTCATCAAACATGTTAACGGCATATATTGTTAGTACTTAAATCAAAATTATTGTAATCTAAAAACCATTTAATTAGACATCCTGTTTCAATGTCCTACTTATGTTCTCATCCTTGATGTTACCACTAGTTATGTTTACATTCTGAAATTGTATAATCGGACAATTGTGCCCTTATAACTTTACCACTTCGCTGATTTCACATAGTAGACATGATAAATCCACAAAGGATTCATGGTAAATAATTTTTTCATGTTTGTGGGTTACTGAGTTGGTTTAGTATTTCAATATTTCAAATTTTGTTTTAAGATTTTAGGGGAGAGAAAATTAAGAGAGAGAAAGAAGTGGAGTAAACGATTAGGAAAGAAAAAGATTTAAAAGATAAGAGAGAGGGAGAGAGATTGAGAATAATTAGGAAAGATTTTGATAGATAAATATTTAGAAAATTATGAGAGAGAAAGGGTGATTAGGGGTTTGTTTGAATTTAAGGATGCCAACTTAAGTATATTCAAACTCAACAGGATGGGGTCCTAAATAAGTCTATGAAACAGGATATCTAATTAACTCCCCCAAAAAATCTTACTAATTATAAATTATAATCACAATCAGGGCCATGAATTGGATCTATCTATTTATCTATCTATCTATCAATACTCTATAGCAATGTAGTTTGCCTACAAAATCTTTCAAACCCCTATTCCTAAATTCTCAAAATTTTGAATTTTATAGAAATTAGGGCTGTCCAGCGGATCATCCGATCCGCCAATCCGACCAATCCGAACCGATCCGAACCATCCGTTGATCCATCCGAGGTATGTACGGATGGGTTGCGGATCCTAAAAACCCAAATCCGTTATGAC
>JAXBDA010002446.1:0-42595 GCA_036023075.1 Gaultheria prostrata
ACTTCTTGATATGCGGGCATTGGTTTGCTGGAAAAGCTTGTTCAGTTGGAAATTGGCAATTAGCAGGTCATCCCTACATACCATGCTAGGCAAAAGGTATTGCATTTTTGTGTCCACTGTTTAAGTGTTTATCATTTTGGGAGAAGTCCATTTTACCCCCTTGTGGTTTGAGGCTTGTGCGAATTACCTCCCTCATATTTCAAGGTGACCGCATAACCCCCATGTAGTTGATGGACTAAATTGCATGAATAACTCTGTTAACAGATTAACTGAAGTGTTCCCATTCTCATCTTCTTCCCTTTAGAAGCCTCAAACCACGAGGGGGGCAAAAAGGACTTTTCCCTATTGCTTTCGTTCAATATCTAGTCTAATTGGACCTGCATGCCACAAGTCGAAAAGAGTAAAGATGTGAGGTGTTTGGAATTTTGAGAGAGATAGAGGTGGCTGGAACGTAACAGATATTTAGTTCCAGACGTGGCTGAATCATATGGATTTTTAAATTCCCTGAAACAGTAATGCAATTTGGTATGCAGTAAGGAGGCCATTTTCATCAACAACTGAGACTCTCCTGGACTGTTCGGGCTTATGTCTACTACTTATAGAGCACCCCTTGTACTTCTTGGAGCGCTACATTTATTCAACTGCTCCAGATAATGACTAAAATTGCCCTTTTGCCCACCAATGCTCGTGACGCACATGCTATAATTTCCCATGTTAGATGGTATTAGAGGATAATGTATTTGATGCTATGGTTCTGGTCAAATATGTTTCTCTTTGCAAGAAAGTTGTCTTGGAAGATAACATTTGCCTTTAAATAGACTACAGTGCGTGTGTCGGTGGTCTAGTGCTATCAGACTCGTGTCAGCCAGTTTACTGAATAAGCAGGGCAAGGATTTGCGTCAATTTTTTCAATCGTTGGGTTTTTTTTTTTTTGCTGATGTAGGGAGTCATGAAAGCGATAGTGCAGATGATGTCGATATTGGTGATAATAATTCAGATCATCATATATGATGGTAATGATGCTTTTGAATTTGATGAACAAAAAGCCTGTAATGCCTTGGCAAAGTTCTTCTCTTGTGCTGGCCTGCCACCTCAGACAACCAATGAATACCATTTTAGAGCTCTTTTCAACACCCTTAATCTGCAATTTCAAGGTAGTGTTGCTGATGTTGGGCGTTATTGTTTGGAAACGTATGAGGAGGTCAAAGCAAAAATCAAACATGTTCTGAGTACTTTGGATGGGCAAATGAGCCTTTCAATTGACATATTGAGGTACGAGAAGCGCTATTATTATATAAAAGATGAGAAATGGATCCTTAAGTTCAGAAGGGATGATTGGAAGGAGTTACCACTACAACAAAAAACACTTTTCATAACGTTCAGAAAAAGCTACGGAAACAAATAGATAACGTTATTAGGAACGTTAAGTTAGCCCCTGTTATAAAAAGTCTTGCTTATTCATAACGATTATTTCATGCTATAAGTTGGAGAGATTTTATAACGTTCAAACAATGCTATACCTAAGAGACCATTTATTGCATTTTTTGTCTGCTATTAGTGGGAGATATTTAATAACATTGATAGAATGTTATCAATGAAAGATCTTTTATAACACTCTTACAATGTTACGCATAAACAATCTCTCATAGCATTTCTTACTTGCTATAAATGGGGGACATTGAATAGTGCATTCGAGACTTTTTATAACACTAGTATACTGTTATGCATAAACAATCTTTTATAGCTATATATGATGATTAGTTTTTTTAATCGCTATTTTTTATCCTACCATTCATTCCGCCGGAAAAGAAACACAAAAACCAATAGTCGAGCCGAATTGTCAAAAAGATATACCTTCTATTAACACATTGTTCCATACAAAATAAGTCTTCATCTAGTCTAAATAGAAGACAGAAGCTAATTACATAACATTGACAAAGAGATCAAAGGCACTCAAATAATAAGTAGGTGTTCCAGGGGATAAATTTTGAGGAGTGCCACTAACCATTAGCAAAGGAGGAGCACTTTCATCATGGAAGGCATTCACTCTAAACTTGTACTGGGAAATTTCTGCATAGAATTTTGGGCGATTTGGGAGGGATACAGGGTGTGATTTTCGTCGCCAAGGATTGGCGGCTAGAATTTGGCGCAAGAGGTTTAATGAAAACGCTATGTGTTTTAGGGAAAACGCTATGTGTTTTAGGGAAAACTACTGGTAATTGTGGACACATAGAAGAGCTTGGTATTTTGAACATAGAGAAGAGTTTGTTATAAGATAGGATTGGATAGCTTCATGGTATCACGTGCATCACACGTGCACTTTTACTAGTATCCTGAACCTAATGATTTAAATAAGGTGTCATGAAAATGGTGCCCATTACGTTACAGTAGAAAAGAAGGAAAACAGAAGAAGGATTCTGTTCGTTGATGCAAGGCGGAGAGTCGAGCACAAAAGAAGGAACAACAAATTGATGTCCAATTACCACCTAAAAGGAAACAATCACGAAACACCTAATTAAACTCGGCCAAACAAAAGAATGTTACTTAAGTGATCATCTTTGATAAACCAAAACGGTGAAAGTACTAAAAAATAGTAAAAAGATGTGAATTTCAGCTTCAATATTCAATATCCCAAGGAAAATACTAGATTGTGCAGGCACACAACAAGTATGCGAGGAGAAGACTACACACGACCAGGATTGGAAACATCCAAGATGAGAAAGATTATCTCTTGACAACTGATATACTTAACTTGAGAGTATTATCAATTGAAATTCAGTCACATAACCTCCTTCAAATCTATTTTACTGACAACTAAACAAAAGACAGTACCCAATGTATAATCACGTGCATGTGCCTAAATACAGGTCAATTATTTTTTTCTCCTCTAATGTTATTCAAAATTTTATTTTACTCCTCAATTTCCTTGACAAAAGTTGAAAACAAGTCAAACAACAGCCAATAAACATTCACTACCATCTAGCGAGCTAGATAACTTTTTGGTGAGTTTCGTATACCTTGGCTTCATGCTTTTACTAAATGTTTGGAATGAAATTGTGTTGAAATTACTGGGAAAATATAGAACTCATGTTTTTCTATGGGAGTTGATCTTCGATGTTTCAGAAATGATTTTGCATATGCTTATGTTATACTTTATACCATGGCAATATGTTTGAATGATTGAAAACTTGATTTGCTGAGACATGCCTATGATGATATGACTTATTCGAACGGTGTCCCGGGCACTAGGGGACGTTACAAGTGCACATCTTCTAGCTAATTATTTGCCCCACAAACTAGTAAACTTCTTGTTTGTTGGCCTAACTTATATTCTGACAACTAGACTCCCTATTATCTATTGAACCTTTTTGGCTCAATAGGTAGGATAATCTACCAACTAAGCATGAAAAAATAAGAATGGGAAGCAATTATTCTAACTGTAAGAAACAATGCTAGATGGTCATCCTGACAAAATCAGTTAGATAGGCCCTAATTGTGAATCAATCAGAAAAAGCACCAAATTAGGAATAGATAAGATTAAGCGCCAATTATTTATCAAAACAAAAACGTAAAGCCCCAATTATCACCTTCATTCACTACCCTGCCACAACTTGATTACCACCGCCTCCCTCTTTCCTGTAAGTGCAACATCCTTGTATTTGGTCATATAAGTGCATAATCCTAGAATCACAAATGCTACTGAATGAACCGTAAAGCCCTAACAAGGATCATTAAACAATATAAGTGAATAATATGAGAAAATCCCCAAAAGATATCACATGCTAATGAATGAAAATTGAAACCCTACCTTGTACCAGGAACTAAGGAAAATATCAAATCAACCCTGGTTAAGGCTTCCTCGAATGGCTTCATTCTTGTCCGAGGAGGGAGTGACAGGGCAGAAAAATGACCAAGGTTGGTCAATAATAGGTATTGAAGAGTACCCATTAGCTATTGGGAGAACTTGAAAAAAAAAAAAACATACCTGAAAGTTTGAGACGTTGAGAAGTCTGGCGAAGATAAAAAATTATACGATTGAGAATTCTGGCACACACAGAAAAGGATTGAGAAGAGATAGGCACAGAGAAAGATGATTTAGAGATACAATTGAGAAAAAAGAACAAATCTGAAGCGAAAAAAACCCTAGAACAGTAGCAGGTCCAACCAAACCCGTTTGCTATGTGTTTCTTTCATCATTTTTGGAAATACGATGGTGAAATTCGATGCAAGGAGAGAGAGATCGAGAGGAACAAACCTGGTGTTCACGAATGAAACCTAGAATACCAGAAACTGATCGATTAGCTAGCACACAATCATTCGCACAAGTTGAGATGTTTGGCACAAGTTGTGATGTTTGGAGCCAGTTGCTCTGATTTCTTTCTTCTTCGCTGATGATTTTCGGGGGAATATTAGAATTTTGGGCAAAGACCGCTGATGATTTTCGGAGGGAAGATTAGAATTTTGGGCGATTTGGGGGGAATCGGGGTGTGATTTTGGCCGCCAAGGATTGGCGCCTTGAAATTTGGCGCATAAGTTTAATAAAAACGCTATATGTTTTAGGGAAAACGCTATGTGTTTTATTCTTGATTAGAAACGTTATAACTGGTCTTCTTCTGGTCCTCTTTTATAACATACGTGAAAGAATGCTATTAAGTTATGTTATAAAAGCCCATATTTGTTGTAGTGTACCTCACGAATTGTTACTGAATGCTGTAAAAGAGTGGGAGGGGAAGCTCTCTGCTATCATTATGCTAAATGATAATCTCTTTGAAGAAACGTTTGAGATTGTTAAAGATCGCATTCAAGGAAATAGTGAACTCAAATTAAAATCGTGTATATTGTGCTGCTGACATGGTTAGTCGAATGGTACAGGGTGCATATAAGTCAATAAGCAAAACTATTGACATGGTAAGCGAACTGTATTCTTGGACAATCGCCACCACTGTAGTATCTCACAAGTTCTGAACTTAAGGGGGCTTTAGAATTGGAGGCTATGGGCGAGTATTCATCGGAATTCGTGCTGGGTAATCATAGAGTGCCTTCTCCAGATGAGTGGGAGAAAGTCAGAAGTTTATGTGAACTTGTGGAGAGAGCATTTATAAGGTGACGCAAGTGCTATTTGAAGCAAAATATCCTACTGCTAACATCTACCATTATCATCTTCGGGAGGTTTGGGCAATATTGCTTCAGAAATCCACGAGTTCAGATATCTTTATTCAAGGGGTGGCAAAAAAAATGCTGAAGAAATTTGAGAAGTATTGGAAGAAAATGTACTTAGTGTTGGCTGTTGCCATGGTGATGGATCCTCGATTTAAGATGAAATTCCTAGATTTTACACCTTCTGAATTCCATGATAGTGATGGCATCCCGGGTTATGCAACTGTTTTGGAAGCCATTTGCAATCTTTTCAATGACTATGTCGCCCAATTTCCCGAAAAAACTTCATTTCCAATGATTCAACTTCTTCTGAATCAGCATTTGAGTCAGAAGAAGGCGGCGAAGAGGAATCACATGACAAGACTAAGGAAGAACCCCCTAACTTGGATGATGTTTATAAACTGCTGCCGGATTACTTTCAGTTCGTCCAATCTACTTCCCGCCCCCCCAAAGTCAGAGCTTGATTGGTTCTTGGAGGAACTGGTTTTACCATGGAGCCATGATTTTAGCATGTTGAGTTGGTGGAGAAGCGCAAATGCAAAGTATCCTGTTAAATCGAAAATGACTCGAAATCTTTTGGGAATCCCTTTATCGGTTGCTACTTCATACGATGCTTTTTATACAGAACCAAGGGAAGCTGATGAAATTGGCTCAGGGCCGAAGATGATGAATGCCTTGATGTGTACCAAAAGCTGGTACCCGTGGCCCTGCGATAGGCGCGCAAAATGTTCACATAAGCGCCCCTAATTTACCTTTGCTAAGCCCCTTTATAGTATTACTTGGAGTATAATACCTCATTTGCGTGTTTTTGTAGATACTTGGAGGCTTCGATATAATAAGCGCAAAAGTTGGATTTTACTTGTTTTCGAATCAGAGCCGGTGATCAAATAAATTTGTGGACCAAGCTTATAATGAAAAACAACACCGAGAAGCGTCCAATCATTTTTCTATGTGATGGGATCTTAGACTCTCCACGTGGTAATGGCCAGCCAACAAGTTGGGTTTAATGACACATGTATGATGGTCATGGGCCAACAATTGGGCTTCCTAGTTCAATTAATGGCTGCCCTCGTTAGAAGCAAAGGTAGTCAGCTAGGGCTTTGGCTGAGACAGAAACTTGGAAAACAAAAGAATGTGGGGCGGCTCATGCTATTATAAAAGGGAAGGCAGCAGGCGGGCTGAGGGGAGATACCACGCGTACCACATACATATCACGCTTAACAGAGAGCAAAGGGGGAGACTACGGACAGCAGGTTCAGCGGGGGGAAAAGTCACTGTTCGTCCCATGTCGCGTTCAACCGAAACTTCCGTTCTTTTCACCCCAATGGCTGGCTAAACATCCTCTTAGGGTGTAGATGAAACCCTAACCAAGTAACTATGTTTTTATATTAATTTTGAATTTTGATTATCGAAACGACGGTTGTATAACTTTGAGACTTATTTCTATGATTCGATCTTATTTTTCCTATCTAATGTTATGTATTTGTTTTATGTAATTGTGAATACATAGTTATGCAACAGTTTTCTTGGCGCATGGAATTGTGAGTTAGGATAGACTATGCCTAGGGAAGACGAGTCGTGCCTAGATTAATTAGTTATAGAATCGAAGACGATTCATACCAACCGAAGATAGGTTATGCCCGGTTTTCAATCACATGCTATTTTCTTGTCGATATTGCTAGGGCTTGTAGCTTTTAGCGAGTATTGTCGTTTCGGTAATTGATTTCCCTAAATTAATATAATTACGTGATTGCGAAGTTAGGGTGGATTCGAAACCCTAAGACCTTTTTCCATATTATTTAATTCACCATCTTTTCTGCTTTCCATTATTTAGATAATTTTAGAAAACAAACTCAAATCACCTTTTCTCAAATTAATTTAGAAATTGATTGAAATAACTGCAACTTAGCCTTATAATCCCTGAGGACGATACTCGGAATACTTTCCACTATTCGTTTGAGTAGTAGTAATTGTTTCGTTTAATTAATTATTTTTGGTGTGAAAAACGAGCTACCAAATTTTGGTGTTGTTGCCGGGGATTACAAGCACGGTTGCATTGTTTCAATTAATTTTTATTTTAATTCATAGTTTAGGATTATTATTTTTTAATACGTAATATTTCTTTGGTACTTTTCTGTTTTTTGTCTTTTTTTTCTTTCCTTTTTTTTTTGTTAGCGCAGGCCGAGCATTCTATGCAAGAGAAATTTAGAGTTGATTGTTGCTTGGTGCTGGAGGATTTCCGGTGCGGATACTGAATTCGAGCCAAAGCGCTGTGAGTTTTTAATTTTTAATTTTTTTTTTGTATACATTGATTAGTTTGGATTAGGGATTATTAATTTTTTTTTTCTTTTATTTCTTTTCTTCAAAAAAAAAAAAAAAGATGCAATATGCCTGTGCTCCCTCTTTGGGAGCTTAGTGTATGAACAATCTTCAAAGTTTACTTTTCCCGTAAGCAATAATCCATGGAGTTCTTAGACCTATTGCATGTATTTTGATTGCAACTACTTTTCCCGTATCCTCAGACTATTTGCATAATTTTAAGTTAGTTACACATTTTTTTTGGTACTAACTACGCATTTTTTTGGTGGTGGTTACGCTTTTTTTGGTTACCAAAAATTTTGTAACCACTTTTGTTTTGATGCTGTACCATAGGCTTGTCCCCTACATTTTACAGAAATGTAACTTTAGGTCGATAAAGCCGTGAAATTATTTAGAGTCTCTGTAGCCAAGGTTCTGTTTGGTTGGATAAAACATATTTCCATGGATAAATGATTTTCAACTTATTTTCTTGGGTTTGGTACTTTGGTACACCGTATACGTCATGGAGAACGTTTATTCGGAAAATTTGTGGTCGAAGTATGTGAAAAGCAAGTTTCATACCTCAACTCATTCCAAGTTGTAACTGTTCTCATTGTAGGGTTTTGAGTATTGATTGTAAGAACTCTTGAGGAAACAAAGAGGAAGATGAAGGACTTCATAGAAACAGTTTTACGAACAAGTAATACACTAATAGGTGGGCAGTTGTGCATAGGAGAGGCAACATGCACCTTTCAGGATTTGGTCTACAAATTCTCTCTTGCTGCTTGTATGTACATTAAATAATTAAATAAACCATTGGAGTGATTAAACTACAGACCGTGATTTCACTAGTAACCGTTCGAAGCCAACTTTAGCCGTGAGGCTTGTGATTTCAGTTTCCTAATTTACTAATGTGCTACCTACAAGCCAAAATTTAACACGTATTGCACATTAAACCCGCATTTCAACTCATTTATTAATTCCACGAAAAACCTACAACTTTATTTTCGAATTGTCTTTATCAAAATATTCCGGGTCTTTACAGAGCATTCTTATCGGCCTCAGCAAATTTTGGACCAAATTTAACGTCAAAAACACTTTTTATACTTTAGCCAGTTACTTTTTCAAAATCTCACAGAATCGGGTTCTCTATTCTAACTTTACTGTATTAAACTATTACTTCTTTCTACTTCTTCTTTTCTATTCAAATATCTTTCTAAATTTTTTTATTTTTATATTTTACTACTTTCAAACAAACAAAAAAATTTTAATACTTTCCCAACGGCTATATTCTAACGGCTATATTCTAACGGTCATATTCTTTTAACTAAAAATTAGACCATTTGTCATTTAACTTTCTTCTACACCTACATTTTCTTCCCTTCTATCGTTCATTTTGAAATATGGATCTTGAGTCTCTAGACAATTTGATTCTCTATGACTCAGATTCTGACGATGACTTAGAGTTTATTGCAATAGCTGCTATGGAAGCACAACGATTGGGAGATGAGAGTTCGAGGCGATCTAAGCAACGCCGCACTGTTATTCGACATGGTCATTTGGTAGGACAACAAAGGCTCTTTCTCAACTATTTTGCTGATCAACCAGTATTTCCTTCCAATGTGTTCCGGAGGAGATTTCGAATGAAACGTTCTCTTTTTCTTCGTATTCACTCAGAGGTGGAAGCTCACGATCCTTATTTTGTCCAGAAGAGGAATAATGTTGGAGTGCTTGGTTTGTCTTTCCTTCAGAAGACGACTGCGGCAATTAGAATACTCGGTTATGGAATAGCGTCTGATTTTATAGATGAATACTTAAGGATCGCAGAAAGCACTGCAATGCAAAGCTTGAGAAAATTTGTCATAGCAGTGGTTGAGATTTTTTTTGACGAGTACTTGAGGTCACCAAATAGCAATGACATTGCTAGACTGTTAGCGATCGGTGAAAGTCGTGGCTTCCCTGGAATGTTGGGGAGCATTGATTGCATGCACTGGACATGGAAGAACTGCCCGACGGCATGGAAAGGTATGTATACTAGTCACCCTCATG
Source organism: Gaultheria prostrata (assembly GCA_036023075.1). Lineage (NCBI taxonomy): Eukaryota > Viridiplantae > Streptophyta > Magnoliopsida > Ericales > Ericaceae > Gaultheria > Gaultheria prostrata. The sequence continues at coordinate 9,505 of JAXBDA010002446.1, forward strand.
AACCAACCCTTATTTTAGTGGCAGTAGCTTCACAGGATCTTTGGATATGGCATGCATTTTTCGAATTGCCCGGTTCTCATAATGATATCAATGTATTAGAAAGGTCTTCCGTGTTTAGCGAACTTGCTCAAGGGCGTGCTCCTCAAGTCAACTATACTGTTAATGGTAATAATTACACAATGGGATATTATCTCGGTGATGGTATATATCCACAATGGGCAACATTTGTGAAAACAATACCACGTCCTCAAACGCGAAAGGAAAAATATTTTGCGATGGCTCAAGAGTCGTGTAGGAAGGACGTAGAGCGTGCATTTGGGGTGCTTCAAGCACGTTTTGCAAATTTGCGTGGTCCTGCACGACGTTGGGATCTCGAGACTTTCAATTAGATAATGAAGGCTTGCATTATACTTCATAATATGATTGTTGAGGATGAATGGGATGAAAATCTACCACTGGATTATGAGCAAAGTGATCAAGTTCCTATTGCACAACCATCGCACGAGAACAGAATCTAGCTTACTGAGTTTCTTCAGCGCCATCGTCGCATCAGAGATAGGGGAACTCATTCTCAACTCCAAGAGGACCTCGTCGAGCATCTATGGGGACTATATAGCCAGTCGTAGGGCATCAAGATTCTAAACTTCATGTTTAATGTTCATTGTGATCATTTTAAGTTTTCATATGGCTTTAAGTTTTTAGTGTGACTTCAAATTTTATTACTATGAATGTTTTATTATAATGTAACCTGTTCTAATATGAATGTCAAGTTGTATTGTATTGAGGTTTCTTCTTTGTTTTGTTTTTTTTTTTTTTTGTTATTGGCAAACTACGAGCATATCACTTGATAGGATAATCACCAGATTTCAGAATCATAAGGTAACAAAAAATGAAGGAGCAACAGTTACATGGACTAGATTGAACATGGTGTAGCAGTAGGATCATCACCTAATACAGATTATGACAATCACAATACTATAAAGAAATTGATTTCCAAACCCAATTTCAGAGACAGAATCTGATAGGATCATCACCTAATAAACGTAAATCTCCATCTCATGAGCCAATGTCCATTCCAACAAAAGAAGACTAGGAAGTGATAACTTCCCATAAAGGACTTCACAATGAACAACACCAGTAGCACTTCACAAAATAACTAGCAGCATCTAATTTTTTTTACAAAAAAGAACTTTCATAATATTACAAAAAAGAACTTTCAGCCTTCACAAAATAACTTCCAAAGAGAGTACGTACTCAATTTTTGTTTCTTGGGCTCTCAAGGATTTCAGTTTGGCGTTGATAGTAATACTCTTGTAGCATTTGAGTCATACCAGTTGTATTCATAGTCATGATTTTCTCTTCCTCTTTCAATTGTTCCAATCGAACTTTTTCAGCTTCAATTCGATTCTTTTCGGCTTCAATTCGAGTCTTTTCGGCTTGAATAGCATAAGATTTCTCAAGCATTTCAAGCTTCCTGTCACTTGTGTTTTTCCTTTCTTCTTGCATAGTATTCAATACCTTGACAATCGCAGCATTCACCTGGTCATTGATTTTCTGTTTCTTCTCAACCTTCGTGCCTGTAGGTCTCTCCATTGGGTCTACGGTATCATTTGGGACATCGTCTACTGGGTCAATTAGCTCCGGTGAAAGTGTTGCACCATTTCTAGCTCTTTTCGGTTTATTCTTTTCACATTGCGCTCTGCCCATTTTGGTTGATGTTTCAACAAGTTCCAACAACGCTCGAATTGAAATGGAGCACCTTTGCTAAACTCGCGGTACATTTCTTTTGCCCTGGTAATCTAAGAAAATGTATAAAGCACAAGCAACTATCTATTTAGCATCATTGCGGTAATGAGAATACAAAAGTGAAGTGTTATTCATTGGATTATACCTTATCATCCTCGGTAGTAGGGCTGTCAATAAAAACCCGCGAACCGTGAATCCGAACCGAACCGAATCGCAGATTTTGGATTAGGTCAATGGATTAATGGTCCGGACACAAATTGAAAATTTAGAAAACCGTGCTTCGCAGTTCGGTCCATGGATTTTAATAAAAGAACCGTGGATAAACCGAACCGGACTGTGAGAATTTAATAAATAAAAAAAATTAAATATTAAATATATATATATATATATATAATGCGAATGAAGTTAGTGTTCCGTGTACCGGAGTACAAGATTGCAATTTGCTTGTCTGTCTCTAATGCGAGTAAAGAATGTAAGATAACAGAGTAGTCCCAACCCAAAGGTGCCTTTACTTAGGTTAGGCCGGTCTCCGGGGATGAAGAAACTTCATACTGATTGAGTATGAAAAGATGAACTCAGGCTTTTCTTATCTTATATGCTTAACACAGGCCACTTTTTTGTTATGAGTTGAGTTAGTGTAGTTAATGTAGCGTCGATAAGAGCTCTTTGGAGTCATATGAGTGTTATTGTTGCTACTCGCTCCGTCCCTTTTTAAGTGATCCGCTTGGGAAACGTGTATTTTTGTGGACGTTAAAAAATGCACTTCCTTAAAATGTTTTTAAATTTTTTTTGCACCAAATTAAAGTACTCAATGAGCACTTTAATTTGGTGAAAAATAAATAAATAATTATATAGAGAAATATGTTTTTTAAGGGTTTGAAATTGCACGTATTCCCGTATGGATCACTTAAAAAGGGACGGAGGGAGTATGAGTTAACTCTTTTCTTTAAGCAAATGTGAAATTTCTTTTTTTATTTAGTGGAATGTAATAATCCGTGGATAAACCATAAACCGAACCGTGATTTTTTGATTGCTTTGGAACCGGACTGTAGACTTTTGGTTTGGACACGGATTGCATTTCATCGGACCGTAGATTTTTGGTTCGGTCCTCGGATTCATACCAATCCGGACCAAACCGGGCCGTTGACACCCCTACTCGGTAGTACCACTTTGACGCATTGATTCAATCTGGGCCAAGAACCCACAGAACTTATTAGTAAGTTTTTGAATGGTAGACCAACGATTCGATAGTGAAACCGCATTGCGTTCACTAACAAATGTCATGTTCGAGTGGTAGCACTCCCAAATTCTCTTCCAAAAGGTATGATTTTTTTGATCATTTCCATGCACTGCATCTAAGCTAGTATTGAGCCACGCTGACACAAGCATAATGTCTTCATCTATGCTAAAGTTGACACCACATGATTTCTTTGGTTGAGATTCTATTTCGACATTCGATTGCGACTCCAGACAAATTTGGCTTGAATATGGAGACTCGAAGTATTAGCTGCCAAGAGGGGATCCTTCTTGTAAGAGAGTGGTGAAGAAGGGGTCTCCTCGTGGATCCATTCCTACAACAAGGTTACATTTTGCCATAGTGATATAGGTGGTGAGGCATAAACTGGAAAAAAAGAATCTGCCTAACTCGATGAATAAGAAAGTATCACAGAACATGAAACAAGCAGATCATTTAGTTTTTGTAAATAACAATGCAACTTATAACTAGGAGTCTATCTATTGAATTATAACTAGGAGTCTATCTATTGAATCAGTTTTTAGAAGTCACGTTGGTACTTTGAGCAACAAAAAAAAAGGCCATATCCATATCATCATTAAGAATAAAGAGCCCAATGCATAACAATTCATGAACACAAGAAAACAAGTTCTTTCTCCATTTCCCGTTGCCCTACAGAAACCACAAAACCAATATAATTCGCGGTTCCTACTAAATGATAAGTCATTAATTGGACTAATATACTCAGAGCTTCTCCACCAGTTTACAGACCTTTTATGGGAAAATTGTTTGTCCTTGTACAAGGGGCCAATCCTAGTCAAGCCAAGGACAGGTGCTTGGTTGATCCACTATCAATTACTTCATAGCCATCTATCCCTAAAAAAATAGAATCTAAATAGAATTGCATTTACTTTATCACATCAACATTTGCAGCAACAGCAGCAATATCATTAGTTGAAAAACCATTTTAGAGTTCCCATTGTAATGACTGTAGCGACAGTAAGAAAATGAGTTCAGGCTTCGCATTCCAAGTAATACCTAGATCATAAATTTATAATCCAAGACTAACTTGGTAATTTATAATCCAAGACTAACTCCAACAAGTAGATAAAAGTTCAGAATCTAATACTCACTGTGAAAGAGTATAGAAGAGCACCAATCCCGTATTAATCGTATTCGTGTTCCACAAGGCTCCAAATCATCCTAGATGGAAACATGAAGTAGTACGTTTATTGCCAAATAGAGCTTCATATGGCAAATAGAAGCACATGTCTCAGATATTGCCAAATGGTACTTAATATATATAAACTGCTCTTTAAGAAAAGACACAATTCATCCAATGCCATCAAACTTGAATTTTTTATTGAACTAAATTGCTATGGGAATGACAGATTAAACAAAGTTTAGAGAACATAATTTTATACCAAAAGTGGTGGAGAATCTAGAAGGTTATTTGGACTTTAAAAATGCAAAGTGCTCTTGAAACCTAAATCCTTGATTAAACGAAATGGTGTTGCTATGGGATTGATTACACTTAAATAATCGTAAATGGTATTACATGAACCATAAGAGAATCTAGAACACATAGTTTACACTTATAACTGCAAAGTGCTTTTTTGGAAAAAAGGAAAACCTCCAAAAATATATATATACAATTGTATTTCCATACAAATCTATACAAAAAAAAACAGAGCATATGTTTATACAAAAAACCAGTTACTGATTACGTCCGGAACAGATGATTGCAGAACAAAAAAATCCATCCAAAACAAACCAGTTATCATTGCAGTAAAAAGATAAACCAAAACCTAGATTCTTTAACCCAAATTAATAAGGGCTCATATCAAAATTGAGGAAAGTGGAGAGAGCAATTAGGGCACAGATTGGGATGGATGAAATTGGAGAAGGAGAATATACCTGAAAGATTGGCGTTGGAGAGGTCACGACAGCAACATACAGATGAAAATAGATATGCTTGATGATGGAGAAAGTGAGAAACCCTAAAGCTTAAATCATCTGGTGGGGGAAAAAAGGGCGGGAGAGGCGAAACGCACGAGCGACAAAAAATTGCAGCAATGAGAAACGATTAAATTAATCCTAGCCGGTGAATAGTGCGTCGCCTGGAGTCCCGTCGTACTTTCAAGCGGCAAAACTTGGCGTTGATGTAGCGACGCTGCTTTTGGTGGGTTTTGAGGGTTTCACGCGCTACTTTGTCTGAAAGGGGGGTTTGGCGTCCCAGATGAGGATGCTCTAACCAAGCATTGGTTGATCACTTTTATGAGGAATTTACCTGTCACGACCCACCTGCAAGGGAATAGATGCCACAAGAAGATATCGATACTTATGATCATCGCTCGCGAGTGAACGTGCCCTCAAGGCAGGGGCAGGGGAGTCCTCAGTGAGCCTTGTTTGGAGGGTTGGCGCAACCTAAATTGGTCGTGACCATGTCAATTACAACGGGAACAGGGGAAGTATAAGTGGCTTGGAGGCTTAAGAAGTTTAGGGATCGCCGCGATGGAGTGGTGTGCACTGGATAAAACCGCTAGGACTATTCTAACGGCCAGTGATGTCACCCACGTGGCCCAAGCACATGGAGAGAGCACATGTCATCATATTTTATTCATTAAACGTACATATCAAACAATGGTTAATCATGTGTTGGGACATCAGCAACGACGAAAAAAGACTGACAACAGAAGTACCTGGTTCAAAACGTTTTCAACAATTTAAAAGTTATAGACACATTCAAAGGAAACTGAAAACACAAGCCTCATGGCTAAAGTTGGCTTCGAAGTGTTGCTAGTGAAATCACGGTCTGTAGTTTAACACCTTCGGATTGTATGCACATCTCTCTAAGGACTTATCGCGCCTTTTCATCTTTCGTAGGTCTATCTGTGTGATTTCTTAGAAGTGACCGTTGGACTCATTTGTTCTATATACAATATGTTACATTTGTAGTCTTTTGTTGTAATAATTGCACACGGTCGGTTCGTAATTTCTTTGCAGTAGTTTAGTTATATCCTTGAATTTCTTGCTATTCTCTCAACATTAAAAAAAAAGATGGTTCTCTATGATCATTAGCTGGATATATCAAATTAATTTGTGAAGCAGATGAATTATTCAAGCCAAATGCAATTCTGATTCATATTGAGGTTACCAATCTCAGGATATTGCTGAGACCATTCCCTCGTCTAGAGACAAAACTGGCACAAAATCTCCAAAATTACCCTCTCTTATTCATTCAAACTATTATATCTTAACCACACTAAGTTCCAACAAAAGGGTACCAGATCCAACACAAGGGTACCGGTCATAGTGTGCGACTCCAGCGACAGAATAAGATGATACTCTAAAACCACAATATATTAATAACCCAACTGTCAGACCAAACGGCTAAGTCAATTAGGCCGCTTTTAAAGAGTTGGCAACATCAATGACGAATCGATATTTAACATCAGCTTTCACAAGGCGTTCCATGGCAGTGTTCACGTAGTCTATTGGAATGACCTCAATATCCGCTACTATGTTGTGCTTTCCAGCGAAATCAATCATTTCTTGTGTCTCCTTCAATCCCCCAATGCCACTTCCCGCGATTATCTTCCTCCCTGTATATAGCATTCGAAGTTAGATCTCAATGCATGTTTAACGAATAAATATGGACACGATAGGTGAAAATTACTAACCCAAGAGCAGAGGAAAGACAGGCAGCTCAAGCGGCTTGTCAGGTGCACCAAGCATGATGAGCTTTCCATGGGACTTGAGCAAACCGATCAACGGCAGAAGAGGGTGAACCGCAGATACTGTATCAAGAATACCATCCATCGTTGCCATTGCAGCCTATTCCCAATTAACAAATGGATATTAGACTTCCTCTATATGTATGTGGTTCAAAAAACCAAATTAAGAGTTCAAAAGAACAATAATTACCTGCATCTGATCTGGGTCTCGACTGACCAAAAACGAATCAGCACCAAGGTGATCAATGGCTTCTTTCTTCTTGTTAGGCGATGTACTAATCACCGTCACCTTAGCCCCAAATGCTTTAGCAAACTTGACCCCTACATGGCCTAGGCCACCTAAACCGACCACACCCAAATGCAAACCAGGCTTGTCCAGTCCGAAATATCTTAGGGGACTGTACATTGTGATCCCAGCACAAAGGAGAGGAGCGGCAGCATCAAGAGGGAGGTTGTCGGGGATTTGTATCACGAAATTCTCATTAACGACCATATGATCAGAGTAACCTCCGTATGTGGTTGTTCCGTCGTGGTAGGTGGCATTATAAGTAAGAATTTTCTGCGGGCAGTAGTTTTCCAGATTGTTAACGCAGTTGTCGCAGGAGTGGCATGCTCCAACCAAGCATCCAACTCCAACTTTGTCCCCAATTGTGAACTTTTGGACCTTGCTACCGACTTCAGTCACCACACCCACAATCTCATGCCTGAATTAAAGGTGGTAACGAAAATATCAGATATAATTGAGGGATCAAAACCAAGTTTAACTAGAAGAAGAACGGAAGAAACTTTTTATCCAACCTAAAACTTCAAATATATACGATGGGGATATCCAATATGTAGACAAAGACATAACTCACTCAACTTCAATCAATTTGAGACTCTCTAACAATCCCTCTACGTACTATGAGAGATTATGAGCTAATACTTGAAGAATGAGTCCGGCTCTAGTACAACGAAAACTTTATATCCAACTTAAAAGCTTAAGCTATTAGATGGAGAGGTCCAACATGTATAATCCACAATGCTCACACCAGATGTGGGATTACCAGAAAGAAACTAGAAAGGTTGTTTTTTAATAAATATAGATTTTTGTGAAGGAAAAAGAAACGAAAATTTTTTAACCCTTGTTCTCGTCACATTTCCTTTCCATCTGCAAAACTCTTCCAAACCAAACCAAGCAGAGTCGTAAGTCCTAACCAATTGGAGTCAGCTATATGAATCCGTTTTTCCATTCAGCTCTATCGAGGGCATTGTGTTTGGTCATATTTAAAAAACCTAGATCCTTCGTGAATTCAGGATCTAAAACACCCTTAAAAGTAGAGGCATGCTTTGTTATGTGCAGTGACTGTAACATGGAGCTCACATCACTTGCAAAAGCAGATTTAAGGCAAATTAGGGCCGCTAGTTGAATGTGTTCTTCTCATAGACGAGTAAGAAAGAGAATTACCTCCACCAATAATACTTCTTTACAGCAATATGCCAACTTGGGAACTGGATAAAGAAAGGAATTTACACCTTTTTTACAATTTGCACCCTCTTTTTTGTCCTTATCTTGTGAATTTACATTACTACCTTTCGATTGATTCACATTTTCGCACATGAAGGCGTAATACAGTAAATACACATGACGGAAGTGCAAAAATTAATTCCCTACAATACACTCTAATAAAATAGTTCAAGAATTGATATTTGAAATACAGACAGAAAGAGAGGGGAAGTGAAATTGGATACGTACCCTGGGAGAATGGGATACTTGGTGCCACCCCATTCGTTTTTAATCCTGTGAAGATCAGTGTGACAAATCCCACAATACATGATTTTGAACCTCACGTCCTCATCTCCCGTTTCCCTACAACACCATGATAATCATCATCAACAACAACAAGCAGTAGCAGAAAAGAGAGAAACGATTCCCTAAACAAATTCGCAAAAGAAATGGGTCAGTGACTCCCGCCAGTGAACGGTGTGATTGGGTTGATTAATTGAGGGGCGAACAAGCTGGACTGGATAACTCCGGTTGAGTTTCCCATAAGATAAAATGGAAATCCCATATAAAAACTGAAGTTGATAAAAACTGAATTTGATAAAAAAAAAAAAAATCTCCATCCAATGGAAAACTGGTTGATTTTAGCAAATCATTTTCTCATGAGCTAAAATCTAAAATCAACGGTTGATTTTAGCTCACGAGGAAATGATTTGACTATGCCTCAGTCATTAAACACAGTCGGGCAAAAGAGGGGTTGAGGAGATAGTAGTACCTTCTTGAGAAATTGAAGGGAGAGAGTAGACCGGACTGGTCTCTCGCTGCCCATCCGAAGGCCTTCACGGGGTGAATTTCTTCCGCTGATTTTCCCATTACCCACAATCACCAATCTCTTCTGCTCCTTTCCACAAGAGATTACTATGATAAACCACCGGAGGAGAGAGAGAGAGAGAGAGAGAGTGAATGAGGAGAGTGGAGAATGGTCACAAATGTGTGGTGATGGATATATTTATACTTATGGCTGTGGGGGGTACAGTTGGAATTGGCTGAGGTCATCGCTGAAGTAGGGATTAGGAAAAACCCTTAAACAATCTGATTCACCAAAGCAAACTTCAGTCGCTTTCGACACAGAAATTCTTACCTTGGACCGTCATTGCTTTGCTCAGGTTCCTGGATCCTGGCTGCCCTCTTGGAGAAAAACTTGGGAGCCCATTGGGTAAAGAGGAAATCTGGCCGTCCAAAATACTTTTAAACTGTCTAAATGTGCGATCGGACGACACATGCTCATACCAATGTCAACCCCAAAATTCTCAAGTGGGACTGAAAAATGCTAAGTATCCAGAGTAGTTACTTAGAAAATTAACTAAAAAATGAAATCAGTGGCACAGATACAACCCAGTGAATTTGAGCCATTAATTTCACTTTCTGGGTAATTTTCTAGGAAAATATTCTGGTACCTAGCACTGCTGACTAGGACGGCCTTCTTTCCTAGGAGTATTTGTTAAAATGGAGAAAGGATTTGATGGACAAATTTCTTCTCACCCCAGGCACTCATTCTGACTTCAGAAAGTCTACATACCCAAAAAGGATACCCAAGATTGTGACTTTGCCTACTTTAATTCTCTTTTTTCTTTATCAACATGCCCTTCTTTCCTCTCTTTTTCCCCCTATTTTTGTTATTTCTGACTCTATTTCATCCCCTTCCTAATCCACAATATTAGGAAAATCACATTACGCAATTATTTTGTTACAAATTTTGCATTTAACAAACACAATAGTGGTGTACAAGTGATATGTTCTAACATATAACAAAACAAATTATTCCAATTGTGAGAATTTTATAAAAATCAAGTGCGCTAACATGTTTTATTAGTTTTTTCATACAAATCGTAATTAAAATATGATAATACTTTCTTATTTTCTTCAGAAAAAACTCTTACAATCATGTCATTTTAATTATGATTGTATCCATTTCGTTTGAATATTTGTAATTTTGTAATTTTTTGTAAAAGAACTCTTGAAGATGTAGGGAGCACAATATTAGGAGTTTGCTTCGGGCTCCTAAAATGTGAGGGTTGCACTGTTGATTGCAATTGCTTCGGCGGAGTGAAAGTAGATAAAAACTCACATTCGTACTATTTGTCACAACCGAGATTAAATGGATGGACTATAATTTCAATTAAAAAAGAAGCACTTGGATAAGTTAAAGTAGTACGATACTACAATTGGAAAATTATGATTTTTTACGTAATTCAAGCTAAAAACATGATGTAACTTAATTCTTTCTTTTACGTGTGTGTTTTTTTATGACGTAACAGTAAATGGGCAACTACGCTAGGAATCGGGTTTGGACAACTCAAACATCAAGGCGGCCCGGTATGCAATGCATGATCTTCAATTAGCTAAGAAGGAAACTAATATAGCCAAATAAGCATAAGCGTGCATCATTATTTCGGCCGAATGCATTTTTTGATTCATACTGAAGGATATTACCTTCTTTTTTTTATAACCGGATATCCGGACTAGCTTGCGTGCACATTAACTAATTCCGGAGCCATGGAGATAACGACCTAGCATAGCCCCAGTGGCCCAAAGAATTTGTTGGGGCCTGGCAAGGGGGGACTGGAGGATATTACTTACCCAGATCACTTAGTCTCATTCGATTTTACAGTGCCTAAACTGATTCATCATATCAAAAACTGCAAACTTCTATTCATTCAAACATAGATATCAAACAATGGTCGAGTCACCAGCCAAAAAAAAAAAAAGACTACACAAGTACCTAGACTCTAAACGATCAACAACTTAACAGTAGAAGGAAACTAAGAACAGAGGAGCCACATGGCCAAGTTAACGAAGCTTCGGATTGTCGCTGGTGAAATAATGGTGTGCAGTTTAACACCTTCGGATTGTATGCACATCTCTGTCAGGACTTATCGCGCCTTGTCAACTCTCGTAGGTGTATCTGTCTGATTTCTTAGAAGTGACCGTTGGACTCGCTGTGTAACTAGATTTATAGTCTTTTCGTTGTAATGGTTGCACACTGTTGATTTGTTGTTTCTTTGCTATAGTCTAGATATATTCTTGAATTTCTTGCTACTCTCTAAACATACAAAAAAAAAAGTGGGTGTTTATAATCATTAGCTGGATATATCAAATTAATGTCAAGCAGAGGGTATTATTCAGGCCAAATGCATGCGATTCTGAGTCATATAGAGTTTACTGATCTCAGGTTACTGCTGGGATCGCATACTCTTATTCCCTGATCATCTTGAGACTAAACATGCACAAAATCTCCAAAAAATACACTCTTTTATTCATTCAAAATCTTACTACTCCATCCGTCCCAAAATATTTGGCACACATCCACTATTCACAACTCTCGGAAAAATCATCTATATTTTTTAAGGTTTAATGAATTATATTTGTAATATGGATCTTGTTTGATAGATTTTGATTTTGCTTAGTATTATTAAACAAAAATTTTAAAATCGTAAAAAGTAGTATAAATTACAAATTAAATATGATCATTTTAGAGTTGTGAATAGTGTTTTTGGCCAAACATTTTGGGACGGAGGGAGTACTTAATAACACTAAGATCCAACACATGGCTGTCAACGACAGAATACCTGGGATACTCTGAAACCACCAGTTATTAATGACTCAACTCAACCAGTAGCCACAGATTCAAATGGCCAAGACAATTAGGCCCCTTTCAAAGAGTTGGCAACATCAATGACAAACCGGTATTTAACATCAGTTTTCACAAGGCGTTCCATGGCAGTGTTCACGTAGTCTATGGAATAACCTCAATATTCGCTGTTATGTTGTGTTTTCCAGCGAAATCAATCATTTCTTGTGTCTCCTTGAGTCCCCCACTCGCACTTGCAGCCAACATCTTTCTCCCTGTATACATCATTTGAAGTTGGATCTTAATTCATGTTTGACAAATAAAATAGACGTGATATATAGGTGAAAATTACTAACCCAACAGCAGAGGAAAGACAGGCAGTTCAAATGTATACCAAGCATGATGAGCTTTCCATGGGAACAAACTGATCAACGGTACAAGAGGGTGAACAACAGATACTGAATCAAGAATCCCATCCACCGTTGCCATTGCAGCCTATTCTCAAGTAAACCAGGGATATTAGAATTCCTCTGTACGAATGTGGTTCAAAAAAACAAATTACAAGTTCAAAAGAAAAATGATTACCTGCATCTGATCTGGGTCTCGACTCTCGACTAACCAAAAACGAATCAACACCGAGGTGATCAATGGCTTCTTTCTTCTTGTTAGGCGATGTACTAATCACAGTCACCTAAGCCCCAAATGCCTTAGCAAACTTCACCCCCAATGGCCTAGGCCACCTAAACCCGCCACACCCAAATGCAAGCCAGGCTTGTCCAGTCCAAAATATCTCAGGGGACTGTAAACTGAGATCCCAGCACAGAGGAGAGGAGCGGCAGCGTCAAGAGGGAGGTTGTCTTGGATTCGTACCACGTAATGCGCATTAACGACCATATGATCAGAGAAACCTCCGTATGTGGGTGTTCCGTCGGGGTAGGTGCCGATGACAGTTGGAATATGCTGCGGGCAGTAGTTTTAAGCAGTTGTCGCAGTAGTGGCATGCTCCAACAAAGCCTCCAACTCCAACTTCGTCCCCACTTGTGAACTTTTGGACCTTGCTACCGACATCAGTCACCACACCCACAATCTCATGCCTGAATTGAGGTAATGAGATTATCATATGTAGTTGAGGGATCAAAACCAAGTTTAACAAGAAGAATAACAGAAGAAACTTTTTATCCAACCTAAAACTCAAGATATAAGATGGGGACATTCTTTATTTGAGACATAACTCACTCAACTTCAATCGATTTGAGATTCTCACACAATCCCTCCATGTGCTATGAGAAATTGTGCACTAATACTTGAACAATGTTGTGAGTCCGGCTCTTGTACAATGAAAAACTTTGTATCCAACTTAAAAAGGTTAATCTATTAGATGGAGAGGTCTAACATCTATTCTAATATATAGAGGGAGAACCAATCTTTGGTGTCCTCTTCTTTTGAGTTGTGTATGCTTTTTCTATGCCAAATTGGCCCCATAAAAGTACAAGGTTTTTACACATCTAATAGTCTAATTTATGTCAACTGCCGTGGGTAAAAGAGTAAAAGAGAGAGTTAGAAATTAGTACTATTCACGTAACGCTTTTTTCAGTTTTTAACTACTCGATCCCAATGCCGTTCAAAAAACTACTCAATCCCAAACTTACAATCGCTACGTTTGCTTGAGTAGCAGCAACAAAGAGATCGTTACTCTCAAGTGATTATTTGGTGCTCCATCAGAATTGATCCTTTCTCTCATAAAAGTGTGTGCAGTCCACACACTTGGAAGTGAAGTTTGATTCAGTAGGGCCTCCCTAGGTCAATTTCTGACCACTGTCTAATTCTGCTAACTGATGACTCTGTGGATTAGGGCCAAAACAATTCAAATTTGTCAATGCTGGGCTCTCACATCCTAAGTGTATGAAATTAACTAAAGAATCTTGGAATAACTCGCATATACAGGGGAGGACTGGTTTTAGAATCATGAGCAAAATGAGGGATTTGAAAGTCAAGCTCAAAATCTGGAACAAATCAGAGTTTGGAAATATTGATACCATAATTGCTGAACTTGAAGTCAAGATGCACAAATTCGATATCATCTCAGAGCAAAGGAGCTTACTCTAAACTTGGTGAGAGCTTCTGGAGACAAAAGTGCAGGTCCAATTGGATTAGATTGGGTGATAAGAACACAAAATACTTCCAACCTGTTGCTAATTCCAGATCCAGAAGAATGTATATTGGTTGCATTGAGGTGAATGGAGCACTGAGGACCCCAACTTGATATTAAAGAGGAGGCTGTCAAATTATTTCCAAAAAATATTTCAGGAATTATGTCCCCTAAGAGTCCCTATGTAGCACCGACACTCCTAGAGGTCGGAGTGTCCCCGTGTCCGCGGGGGACATGTCACGTGGCGTGTGCCATATTAATGAAGTAAATTTTTTTTTTTTTTTTTTTGGGGGGGGCACGCAAGGGGCATGGCGAGGACATGGGAGGGGTTAAATATGTAATTTTTGGGGAGGGAAATGTGTATTACTTCAAAGAAATATAGGTTAAAAGTGTAATATGATGTATATATGATTCATGTTTGTATATATTGACGCTTCATGCATATACATATAACTATATTTTTTATTGGAAAAAAATAAATTTTATTTATTTTTGCCGTGTCCCCAGCCATGTCCGTGTCCCTTTTTTAGAAATTCCGTGTCCCGTTTCCGTGTCCGGTGTCTGTGTCCGTATCCGTGCTAAATAGCCTAAGACCAGAATTATGGGGCTTGTTTGCCAGAAAAATTCACCACAACAAAGTTTTGGAGCTTGAAAAGCCTTTTACAGAGGGGGCAGTCAGCATGTAATTTACACACTCAACAAAGTGATATAATGTTTTTGACAAATTGAAGTACTCCTATAAACTCGAAAACTCGTTGGTACCATATATCAGTGACACTTGGTATAAAAATGCAGCATTAAAGCACCATATGCGCAAACAGAACCCTACCAATCTTAGTATACTTGACACTAAGAGTAAAATCCGTCAATATATTTCCATAATGTATAGAGTTAGAGAGAGCTCAGATCGGATACGTATTTTTATTTCCATTATAAATATTTTCTAAATATGAGACAAAATCGCGAAAAAAATATACCGATTTTTGTTTTGCACAGGGTCTGTGCCCTCCTGATTCCTCCTCCCATGGATTTCGTCTCTTGGTTCGCTCCAATTAGACTCAAAGCCATGAGCTTTAGCGCAAATGTGTTTGTTTGCTGTGTGTTCTAAAGCTTGATTACTCTGATAGGCCCTCTACAAGTAAATGTTGAGTTTCCGTTGTGTTTTATCCAAATCAAGCTAATTATATGCAGGCGTAAGGTCTATCATTTTAATCTTCACTCCCCCTCGCATAAACCAGTATTAGAACCTATAAATAAGATCAGAGAGCACTAATAACAAAGAAGATTGGCAGCACAAGTACCAGGACTCAAACGACCAACAACTTAACACTCAAAGACACATTCAAAGGAAACTAAAAACACAGGAGCCTCATGGTTAAGTTAATGATGCTTCGGATTGTCCCTAGTGTAATGATATGTAGTTTAACAACTTTGGATTGTATGTACGTCTCTGTCAGGACTTATCGCACCTCCTTGTCATCTTTTGTCAGTGCATCTGTTTGATTTCTTAGAAGTGAGTGTTTTACTCACTGTGTTCTATATGCAATATGTTAGATTTGTAGTCCTTTTGTTGCAGTAGTTGCACACGGTTGGTTTGTTATGTCTTTGTTGTAGTTGTGTTATATTCTTGATTCTCTTGCTATTCTCTCAAAAAAAAATGTGATTGAATTCACGATCATTATCTGGACACTGGACATCTAATTAATCTCGAGCAGAGGTATTATTCAGGCCAAATGCAATTCTGATTCATATGGAGGTTGCTGTTGAGATCACATACTCCCATTCCATCATCTAGAGACCAAACTGGTACAAAATCTCCAAAATTACACTCTTATTCATTCAAAGTTCAAACTATTATTACTTAACCACACTAGATCCAACACAAGGCTACCAGTCATAGTGAAGGACTCCAACGACAGAATACAGATGATTCAAAGGCCAAGTCAATTAGGCCGCTTTCAAAGAGTTGGCAACATCAATGACAAATCGGTATCTAACATCAGCTTTCACAAGGCGTTCCATGGCAGTGTTTACGTAGTCTATAGGAATGACCTCAATATCTGCTGTGATGTTATATTTTCCCGCAAAATCCATCATTTCTTGTGTTTCCTTCAACCCACCAATGGCACTTCCAGTCACTATCTTCCTTCCTGCGGTTCAACATTCCAAGTCAGATCTCGTTTCTCGTTTAACGAACAAAATACACACAAGATAAAATTACCCACCCAAAAGCAAATGAAAGACAGGCAGCACAAGCTTTTCAGGTCCACCAAGCATGATGAGCTTTCCATGAGACTTGAGCAAACCGATCAATGGTACAAGAGGGAAACCTGCAGATACCGTATTGAGAATACCATCCATCGTTCCCATGGCAGCCTATTCATATTCAACACGGGGATATGAGAATCTGTATATAGATGAATACAATGCAACACATTAAATTTTAAGTCCGTAACAACATTAGCTACCTGCATTTGATCCGAGTCTCGGCTGACCAGAAACGAATCAGCACCAAGATGATCAACAGCTTCTTTCTTCTTGTTAGGCGATGTACTGATCACAGTCACCTTAGCCCCAAAAGCCTTTGCAAACTTCACCCCTACATGGCCTAGACCACCTAAACCCACCACACCCACATGCAAACCAGGCTTGTCAAGTTCAAAATATCTCAGGGGACTGTACATTGATATCCCAGCGCAGAGGAGAGGAGCGGCCACATCAAGAGGGAGGTTGTCGGGGATTCGGATCACATAATGCTCTTTGGCGACCATATGATCAGAGTAGCCTCCATATGTTGTTGTTCCATCGTGGTAGGTGGCATTGTAGGTTATAATTTTATTGGGACAGTAGTTTTCAAGACTGTTAACACAGTTGTCACAGGAGTGGCATGCTCCAACCAAGCACCCAACTCCAACTTTGTCCCCGGTTTTGAACTTTTGGACCTTGCTACCGACCTCGGTCACTACACCCGCAATCTCATGCCTGAATTGAGGTGGTAATGAAGATATCAAATGTAACTTCGGGATCAAAACCCAGCTTAGCCAAAGGGAAAATTGAAAAAACTTCGTAAAAACTAAAAAACACAACATATTATGAGATGGAGACATCTAACATTATCTTAATGCATAACATCAGTCAATGTGAGATTCTCTAACGATCCGCTTCACGTGCAACCTCCTTCTTTCTAGGTCTATCATCGTCCGGTTTGGGCTATTATTTAAAGAATGCTATGATTCTGGCTTTGGTACAGTGAAGAAACTTTGTAGCGACTCAAAATCTTAATGAATAGGTCTAGCAAATAAATTAAGACACAACCCACTCTAATATCAATTTGTTGTGGGATAATCTAGAAGAAACTACAAATGTTGTCTTTGGATCTTGAACTTTTATGGAGTTTTATGAAGGGAGAACAAATGAAAAAGGATTTGTAAAATCTCTTCCTGTCACTTTTCTTTTCCCTCTGCAAATCCAAACACCTCCGAAAAGTAGAGGCATGTATTGTAATGTGCAGTGAATGACATGGGAGTCTCAAAACAGAGCTCACGTCATTTGAGGAAAAGGAATTTTAATGGCCAATTAAGGCAGTCATTTCAATGTGTTCTTGTCATAGATGATAGAAGAGTAAGCATGAGAACCAACCCCCATCAATACTTCTTTACACTAGTAAAAAACTGCCGGTTTCACACAAAGTGTTGAGGTTAGATCCCATAGTATATTTTTATTGACATGGATCCCATAAGTTATGTTACGTGTCTTATAAACTACACAAAATGCAGTATCCTAACCACTGCTTGGATTCCGAGTTGAAACAGATGTCTCCAAAATTTGGCATCATGAATGGCAAAACTCTCTCCACCTTGTGTCAAATTCACTACCAAATTTTAGTGACACCATTCTTGTTGCCAAATTTGACATCAATTTAGCAATAGTCAAATTTGGCCACACCATCCAAGCTATTTTTCTGTATCGGAAAATTATATGAGTTCAATCCAATGATGTGGATTGGAGATTATGTCACAATGGCACCAAATTGGCACAACATCATCGCTACTTTTTCGCTTTTTTGACACAGACACGGTAGGCTTTTTGACATAGACAATCTAGCAACTTAAAAAATGGCTTCCGCAATGCGATTGTACTATTGTAGTACTAACAGGTGTACTTGCTCTAAGAAAATTATATGAGATGTACACAAACGCAAAGACGAGAGAGAGAGAGAGAGAGAGAGAAGGAGGTAAAGTTGGATACCCTGGGACCATGGGATACTTGGAGCTACCCCATTCGTTTTTAATCCTGTGAAGATCAGTGTGACAAATTCCACAATACATGATTTTGAATCTCACGTCCTCATCTCCCGTTTCCCTACAACACCGTTTACACACACACACAAAACAAGCATGATCAACAGCAGCAGCAACAAGCACAAATTAATGAACGTACAAAATCGTGTATTTGTATTGACAACGGAATATTTCGATTCTGGGTCCTACAAATTACCTGATTTTACAAAGTACTTACCAAAACGAAAGAGACGAACAATGCCCAAAATAATTGGGGGGAAAAGAGAGTGAGAAAGAAGTAGAGTAGTAGTAGTAGTACCTTCTTGAGAAACTGAAGGGAGAGAGTAGGCCGGACTGGTCTCGCCGCCCATCCAAAAGCCTTCACTGGGTGTATTTCTTCCGGTGATTTCCCCATTACCCACAATCACCAACCTCTTCTGCTCCTTTCCACCAGAGGTTATGGTAAATTGAATGTGGAGACTGGAGACTGGTCACATAAGTGTGGTGTTAATTCGATCTGATTGGGCCAAGAAAAACGACCTTCGCCCTCTGTGCTAGGCTGGTAGCTGCTAAGCTTCCGGGCGTCTTTGACAATTTTCCCACGGGCGTGTAAATTTGGGAAGTGGGTGAGCATCTCCTGCCCTTACCCATTTGTTTACTCGTATTTGAATGAAAATGGATCCCAAACAAAAATGAAAACAGAATGTCTACTTGCCCAGAAAATATATACAGAATTGACCCAGAATTCAAAAATCAATTGCCAAGATTCACATTGATTTTTAAATTCTGAGTCAATTCTGTATATATTTTCTGGGTATATAGTGGTGCTCTGAACAATCCAGATATGGACTGTCTCCTTCAATCCAAAATATGAACCGCGGAAGATTTGAACCCAAAGCTTTATTTGGATTTACATTCCCCAATACAACCCTATTTAAACCAAAATCTAGAGGTAGTATTTTTGTGGTTATGTATGAATTTGAGTTTTTCCATCTATAGGTAAGGAAATTGCCCCGCAAAAAGCACTTGGCTTTACCTAATAGGGGCAGAGATCGATTCTTACCCGGGCTGGTAATTGTTCTTAGTTTAATTTAGGAATATGATGCCATTCTCCCATTCTCCGTTTAGTCTTTGTAAAAATTTCAAAGACTAATAAATAAAAAATTCAGCGTTCAAAAAAAAAAGTTTTACAAAAACAAAAGCAAAAGAAAAAAAGTGAATAGAATTGCATGATAAGGGCCCATGAAGGTTGAAAAGGGGATACCCAATTCTGAAGCTGTCACCCATTACGGCACTGGCACATAAAATCCCGTCTATCCATCCATGTGCTTATTGTCATCTGTTCTATACTTGACCTTTGGTAAAACACATTTCACTATTTGTTTCGGGCTCATCTCACCATTTCTTGGCGCATGTGAAAGGTGGAAAAAGGGACACTCATTTCCGAAGCTGCCACCCATAACCATATATGTACAAGACTCAAATTTGTCTCCAATAAACATAAAGACAGCAAAACAAAACTCTGAACCAACCACTAGATATACAATAGGCAAAAAAATTGTTGGACGAAATTCCATTTGGTCCATCTAAAAAAAAAAGACGAAATTCCGTTTGGCAAAAGGAGTCTAGCACCTCAGATATGCAGGAAATGAACTAAATCTTATTGTGGTTAATTTGCCAGCAAGATTGCTAATTATCTTCTCTTGGAATAATGATGTCGAAATCAGTAACAGTCCACTCTGCGATTTCATTCTCGTCACTGATGTATATTTCAGTTCCCAAGTCAATCGATGGCCAATGTCTCTCCATAGGTTTGGCGCCTGGATCCTGCAATACAATACGTAGCTATCAATATGAGATAAGACCCCAGATGTAACCTTTTCAAAATCGTTGTAGCAAACCAAACACTACCTTAGAGAAGTTAGGATATTGAGCAAACCTGATAGAAATAGAGTGCCTGAGAAAGTTTTCCAACATCAAGTTCCCAAGTCCTTGGATTCCCAATCCAACCCTCTCCCTTCTTTTTTGGGTAACCATATGCTCCCCAAACCGGGTGAGGGAGAATTTGCAGTATTTCCTGCGGTTGAGGATTACTATAAGGATCGCAGAGTTTATACGGCTCCTCAAGATGCTTAGCATTGCCCGGAGAGCAATACAAGTGATAAGCCTCGTAGGGATAGTTATCTTTGTCGGTCCTATGGATACGTGTTCCATTTGGAAGGGTGTGATAAGGAGGGCAGGAACCAAGGCTACTTAGGTTGCACCGTGAGTCTACATTCGGGTTTATGATCATCTCGCTGTATCTGGTGACATCCATTGTCACCTCCCCATTGCAAGGTTGGCCACTGTTCTTCCAACAGCTTCCGATGTCCATGAGGTAGAACTGGCTTTTCGGACCCCCTCCTTGTTTTATGTCTAGAGTGAATCTCACTTTGAAATTTGGTGACTTAGGAACCTTGAAGGGAAGAAAAAATGAAAAAGATAACTTTGTTAGCAATTTATCATCATCATAATGCCATAAAGAGTATAAGTTGGGGAAAAAGGGTGCCAACATCAACAGTAATTGTTTAGTTTGGACAAGAAGATGGTAAAATGACCGCATTCAGATGCAACATATATCCCATTCAATATCAGAACAATACTACAAACTACAAAGACATATTTGGTTGTTAATAATGGTGGAAAAAATGTTTGGTATATGTGGAAAGTACGTAAGAATATGTGGAAGTGCATAGTGTGTATTAGGATACCATGTAAAATGTACATGGGGAAATCCAATTGAAATACTGACAGTTTAGTGGACAATCAACGGCAAGACAAATTTATGATTCCAGCTCCTTGAATATGACAATTTGAAACGTTGGGTAAACAAACAGAAGCATTTGCGTATTTTTACGCAGACAAAAGTTGAGAGTCCCAGTTTATGTATGAATGCGAGTGTGCATGTTTGATCCAAACTTCTTCGTCGTTCAGTGGGGAATTACTACTAGTATTGATGCTATTTGACAAAGAATTCTAATAGAATGAACTTACTATTTTTGACATCCCCCTCGTCGGATAATGATATCCACCTGATAGCCCTGATGTAGCATCTGATCTCAAGTAAAGCATCAACCACGGGTACTTCGATGATGTCTTCAAGAAATGGTGGAAAACCCAGCTCCCCTTTCCAACCTCCTTCTTCCAAGTGACTGAATAGTAGGAAGTGTCATTCTCAGTAGCTGCTTTTGTAACATCAGCTTCCAAATCCCAAGTGCCATAGAAACTTCCTCTCATAATGCTATTTTCTTTGTCTCCCCTTCGTATTTTCGTGTACTTATGGTATATCAGTGGCATGTTCATGCACCCTTCTCCAAAGCATGGAAACCTGGAGTCTTGCAGAAAGGGCTTTGATTTATAGCCATTTTCGGGGCATATAGCAGCTAATGTGTCCATGTTGCCACTCTTGAGCATTATCATCCAAAATTGCCATGGCCTTGGATAGTCATATACTTGGCATTTCTTACCCAAGTACATCTCCTTCAATGCTGCAACCTGGTTGACTCTGTTGATGTCTAACTCGTTGAACGGGGAATCCAATATACCAAGTTTATTGACTTTCTCATTGACCTTGTGAATTAACTTGACTTCTTCCAAAGAGAATACATGAAAAACAGAAATAACACATTAAATTAAACGTATCAAACGGAGAAGTCTAAAGGTCTAGAGTTTTTGTGGTAAGAAAAAAAAAATGAATGTTTTAATAGATGTCTATAGTTGTTAAAAACCTATGATACTGGATACATATCAAACGATTCGTATGGTCCCTTTCGGAAAACGATATGATCGTGTATCCTACGAGTTATATGCATATCCTGATTCGGTACGTATCCAACGATTACTTATTGGAAAGTCGGACTTTATTTTAATAAGCGGAACCCCAAATGCATTAATTTAAGCCGTTCGATCTAATTATGGCGACATTCAAACCATTTAATAGAAATTCAATCTCAATGTAGGATTTACTTACAATAAAGAATCATACTTTCATTGTGTTTTGCCTGAAATTGAATCGTAAAAAGAAAAGAGCCCAATTGAGAGACTAAAAAAATTTGCATCTTAAAAAACTTTTTTTGGGTGTTACTAGGTATAACTACTTTTTAATTGTGTATTAATCATGGTTAATTAGATTCATTTTCTTTTTCTATATTTGAGGTAAATGAACATTGTTTTTTGGGTTCATAGGTGGAAAAAATGAACATTTTATAAATGAGCATTTGAGACAACTTCTTCTGAAAATATCATATATATTCATGGGTTACTTTCTGTAATGCCGATTTCATTCGAGATCAATGAGCTCTGCAGAGTGTCCAATATAGTATTTATTAGCAAAAAGATTCATCAATTTATGGGTTAGAACCCAATTGTCATAACAAAGTAAGAATCACCAATGGATAAGAACTCACTGGGTGAAGAGGAGTTATCAACATCAAAGCAATCTGCCACCCGGGGACTACCCATATTTTGAGCTTCTTCGCCTACTTCATTGCATTGATTCCACGCCTCAATTGCCACTCTAAGACCATCTCTTCTCATTCCAGGATCCCCAATGGCTGATTTGTATACTTCCTCAGCCAAAACAGTAGATCTAAAACACGAAGATGAAAGAACAGATAGACAACAAAGCAGCTGCAGAATTGCACGGGTCCTCATTGTAACAGCTTTGGAATGAGCTGAAAACTAGTAGTAGTTGTTTGATTATATATAGACAGAATGCGTGCACATGCACCACTGTACTATGACTAAGTCTGCTTGACAATAGGGGTATCCCACAAATAGGAACTTTGACAAGGTATGTTTGGTGAGAAATTTGTTCCACTCTAGATTTTCATCCATTTTCTGATAAAGAATTGGATCAAGTCTATCCTTGTCAATAGTTATCTATTAGCTACAGTTTTCCTCAAACTTCTTTTGTATTTATCTGATGCAACTTATCTTGTGTTCTTGACTCTTGCCTTTCTTTATTTTCACCCACAAAATAATATGTATTCATTATGCAATCATCTTATAAGCTTAATAAAACATAACGTCATAATGTACCGACCTGGATCCTATTGATGTACTAAGATCGAAGATACAAAATACTATTAGCCAACATTGAAATGACTGATTTTAGCACATGCTAAATTATCATAATTCATGAAGAAGTAACAAAATTACAAATCATTTGCCAAACAATGTAACATCCAAATAGGCAAACCCCATAGTCAAGTTTCTACTAACAGACCCATCAGATTTTTTTTCTTGCCATTGGCAAATCCTACAACTTCTCTAACAGACCCATCTATAAAATAGGAAGAAAAGAAAATTTTAAAACTACTTATCTAGTCTAACAGACGCACCTATAAAATAGGAAGAAAAGGAAAATTTAAAACTACTGAGACCCATCTACTCTAAAGTCTCCAACAGACCCCATCTATAAAATAAATGATAGGAAGAAAAGGAAAAACTACGCGCACTGCACTGTGTAGTGCATTTTCTGCACTACAGGGTCCCCTTGGCCGACTCAAGATCTTACTATTTCTTGTGCTCATTCCCTAGCCACAATCTTGAACTTTCCTGTTTCTTGTTGCTGCCAAACAAAAACAAAACAATAACACATTAGCATTGAATCACATTACGCGACGAATAACCAAAACAACATGCAAACTATTGCAAAATTGAATTAACCAAAACTATCTATGTACCTTCTTCCACAGCTCAGTGTGTTTCTTGCAAAACCCAGCAACAACAGCCCCCTTGTTCCTCCCTTCCCTATACTCAATACAAAGCTCTTCCTTCAACCCACATCCCACATGGAACGCCAACGGGCACTTGGGCTCGGAACAATCAATGGCGCAACCCGTTCCACTCTCACACACATAACAAATCTGCCCCCACCTCTTATCAGGAACCCTGGAAAAATCAATCCCTTCTCGTCCTTCGGGATCAGTAAAGAATACCTCGGGCACAAACACCGCGCACACAATGTGGGCCCACTGCCCGTCATTGGTGGGCTTCATGGCCCCACCAGCGACGGGGCAGAGGCAGCAAGAAAAGGAATCAACATTCCCATTTCGAGCTTGGGGTGATTGAGAAACTAAGCATTGGGCGCAAAACCAATCACCCTCTGGAATCCCCTTTGTAAGGGGAGATCCGTAGCAAGTTGAGTGGACCATAAGATCACACCCGTCACAGAACACAATTGGGTCGGATGGGTCTCCGTCTGTGCTTTGACACACGGCACATTCGATCCCATCATCGACATCAACATCGCCGTCTCCTTCGTTTTCTTCCCTTCCATCGATACTCTCTGCAATTGAAACATTCTTTTCTTCTTCTTGGCATTCTTCAATTTCGTCAATACTGTTCGAAATAGGAATATTCTCTGTTGCTTGTGCATTGACTTCTTCTTCTTCATCAACATCTCCTCCTTCGTTTTCTTCCCTTCCATTGATACTCTTCGCAATTGAAACATTCTCTTCTTCTTCTTCTTCTTCTTCTTCTTCTTCTTCTTCTTCTTCTTCTTCGGCATCTTCGACGCTGATTGAAATAGGAAGTTTGTCTGCTAAATCTGTCGCAATCGAAACATTCTTTTCTTCTTCATCATCAAATGTGGGTTTGTACTCGACATTGAGGTCGAAGGGAGAAACGGGTTCCTCCGGCACGAGGTCGGGATTGGGAGCCCAGACCCTTTTCTTGGCCGGCAAACAGAAGGCGGTGGCGGCGGGGGTAGGTGGTGGTGGTGGTGGGGCCCGCGATTGTTTTCTCTTTTTTGCTGGAAGACATGATAACGAACCCACGCCGTGGTTTTGCATGAGCCTGTATCTTTTGAGAGGAGGTAATTCGTGAAACTTGTTGTCCATTTCTGTGCTGTGCTGTGCTGTGTGTGTGTGTGTGTGCGAGAGAGAGAGAGAGAGAGAGAGAGAGAGAGAGAGAGGAGATTGAGGGTTGAAAACTTGGGGGGAAATTTGAATGGAGTGTTTGAAGTTTTTTTTCAATTTGAGGAAAGTTTGAAGAGGGAAGAAAACCCGGGAAAAAAGAAAATTTTAAGTGAAACTCATGGATCTGAATTTCCAGAGCTTTGACTTGATTTTGGTGCTTGCGAAGCAAAAAGGTTTGAATTTGGCGGGATGTGAAAATTAGTTGCCCTCCATTCAAGGGCTTCTCTGTCCCATTTTTCATTTTTTTGGAGGGTAAATTTCACTAACCTTCCCTGCGATTTCTGATAAATGCATAGATCTCCCCTTAAGTTTCTGAAATGACACTGACCTTCCCTACTTTATAAAGGAGTATTATCAAGATTACCTCATTCCGTTAACTAAACACTAACTTTGTTATATTTTGTTTTTGAATGACCGAAATACCCTTGAACATTAAGGTAACCCATTAACTAATTTGATATTTATTAAAAATAACTATTTAACTAATTGAATACTCTAAATATTAGTTTTTCTTCTAATTGAAATCTTTAATGTTAAAATCAAATTATTATAATTAAGTATTTATATTTCTTCAAATTTGGGTAATTATACTACACCTTATTTTGTAACAGATTATTTTTATAAACTTTTTTGTTGCTTCATGTATCTTGTTCCTTTTCATTTAATATATGTATACATCTCAAGCGAAATGCACTCATCATATCCAAAAATTAAAAATATATATATTTGTCTTGATTTCTACTTATTTGTATGAAAAAAGTAAATTAATACTCCCTCCATCCCAAATTGCTGGACCCTCTTTCCATTTTGGGATGTCGCAAAATATATTTCTCATTTCTAAAAACATCCATCAAAACAGGGTCACTTTCCAGTAGGGGTGCAGAAAACACGTCAAACCGTGAATCCAGTCCAAATCGATTCAAACCGATTGGTTTGGTTTGGTTTTTTAGTAATGTGGTTTGGTCCTGGTTTAAAAAAATTAGAATTTGTATTCAATGGTTTGGTTTGTGGATTCACGTTCATGGTTCTGGTCCCAAACCGATCCAAACCGTGTATATTATATATAAATGTATTTATATATATAAGTCATAGTTAACTAACTTCCTAATTTAATTTATTCATTATTCCTTCTCTGTGCAAGATTTGATTTTGCCTAAGATTCATAATTTATTCCCTTAATTCCAATACACCAGTAGTGGTTTAGTCATAGCCAATAAATTTGCTAATGAAATTCTCCATTCCAATTTTGATTCCACAGCACGTTTCTATTTTTTAAAATTTCTATACATGATTTGGTCATTGCCTATTCCTATTCCTTGATTTCCTTCATTATCATGATTAATTTTAATGATATTTTAATGGAATCGGATTTAATATAAATTTTAATGGAATCGGATTTAATATAAATTTTGGCTTATTAATCTTCAAAATTTTAAGTACTTTAAATAGTTTATAGAAATAATATCTCAATTTTAAGCAAACCGAGGTTCGAAACCGAAATCGATCTGTATCTTAATGGTTTGGATTGGTTTGGTTCTATGCCTTTTATGGGTTGGTTTGGTTCTCCAAATTCATAATCCGTAGGTAGTGGTTTGGTTCTTGGTTTACTACAAAACCGAAGCAATCCGGTCCATGCTCACCCCTACTTTCCAGTTTTACCCTTAAAAAGTATTTTTTTCATCTCAATTGGCTTGTCCATTGTCTTTTATTTTATAACGATTTTTATGATTTTGAAAAAATTTGTATAATAAAACTAATTGATATCTATCAAACAAAATCTATATTGCATATGTTTTGAGTTTTATATAACAAATTAGCCCCACAAAAGTGGCCTCATTAATATCGACTGAACTTAGGGGCAAAACGGGAAAGGCAATACAAAGTTTTCACACCCCTTAATAAGTGGATTCCCCAAAAGGGTCCAGCAAATTGGGACGGATGGAGTATAACTTACATTCAACTTCCATTTGAAATTTAACATTCAAACAAAATTAGACTTGAGTTATACATAATTTGCTCAAACTTATAGGATTACTTATGCATTTGATATTTGGATAATCAGGGTCTATTATTTTTCTGTCCTACTTGTCTTTTGAGAAATTGAAGGCACGTGTAAATGCCTAATCTAACATATAAAAAAAATTATTACGACTTTTTTATTATATTACATTTATCACAATATTAACAAAACGAGTCATTAAAAAACGAAGTCAGTTATTTTTTTTTATAATGAGTTGGGAAGATGCATGTGCATTTCATTTAGAAGGATACATGCAAGAAATAAAAGAGAGTTAACTTTCGTAATAAAACTAATTTATTTACTAAATATTCCTAGTAATTAGCAAAATATAGAATGTGCGACAATTATTTAAATTATGCAATATATAATAAGTCTAATTTTAATTAAATATTAAAACTCCAACTAAAAATAGAAAAGAAAAATAAAAAGACTTGGTTGTATAATTCACAAATATCCAAGGGCATTTCAGTCAATCAATAGTAAAACCTAACGATGTTAGTGTTTAGTTAACAGAATGGGGGAATCTAGATAATATTTTGTAAAGCAAGGGAGGTCAGTGTAATTTCAGAAATCTTATGGGAAGTCTCTGCATTTGTCAGAAACCTCAGGGGAGGTCAGTGAAATTCACCCTTTTTTTAATGAAAGACAATTACACACGAACGTAGTAGTGCAACTGTCCCATTTTGGAGTATATTTTAGGAGGAAATTTTCAAAATACTTCCCAAAATTCAACATCAATATCTAATAGAAAGTTAAACTTTGTTACATTTTAACAGGACACCTAAATTATTGAGGCGCTATTCCATATAAGGCATGATTGGGAATCGAATTCTAGACTTCGGTTTTTTAATTTTTGTATTGTAATTAGAATTTGTAAAACTATTTGTATGTGTAATATAGATTTTGTAATAGAATTCTACTTTTTAGAGCACAATGAAAATCCAAAAAAGTCCTCCATATGTGATAAGTATTGTATTCTGCATTTGTCAGTTTAATTCTCAAAACTCAGTATAATGCATTTTGGAATTAGCTCACAAACAAGCAAGATGAAAAAAAAAATACAAAAAACTCACAATGCCAAAGAGGCAGCAACCAAACATGCCTTTAAAAAAATAACCACCGATGGTGGTAATCTGGTGGGTAGGGTGCCTCGCATTCTCAAGGAGACTCGGTTTCGAGTCTTGCCAGTGGCAAGAAATTGTGGAGGTACACACTTATATCCACTTGTACCTAGGTGATGTCATGGCGATAGCATGTCCTAACGTCCTAACGGATAGTAGTTATGACTCAAACTAGACATTCCACTGGTGGGTCAAAAGCAAATATTCTCACATCCAAGGGGGTTCCTACACTGCTTGCCCCCTCCCACCCTTTTTTGCTGTTAAAAAAAATGCCCTTTAAAAATACTCCCTCTGTCCCAAATTGCTCGCCCCTTTTGGGAAATCCAACTTTTTAAGGAAATAAATTATTGTCTTAAAGTTCCAAAATTATCCTTCAAAACTGTGAAGTTCATTAAGTGGTTTTAAATTATTTATGTCTTTCAATATGGATCTCAAAAAACATGCAATATAGATCTTGTTTGATAGATATCAATTAGTTGTTTTATACAAAGTTTTAAAAATCATGAAAAACATTATAAACGATTTAGAAATGACACGAATTTCACAAATTGTGAAATAAATTGGGAGGGAAAGAGTATTTTTAAGGATAAAACTGGAAGTTTGACTCATTTTGATAGTTGTTTTTAGAAATAGGACTAACATTTTGGGACATCTTATAATATAAAGAATGACCAGCGATTTGGGATAGAGAGAGTAATACATACATTCTTAAACGCTTGTAACGCGCGATGAAACTTAGAGTATTCAATATTCATTGTGATAATGCTCATGGACAGAGTCAATAGCGGATGAACTTCACTGGATTTTAAAGAACAACAATCATCTCGCAAATTTCATTATCTTTGAGCGCGTAAATTTCATTAGTTTGAACTTGTGAATTTCACTAGACTTCCAAACACAAAAACCACTTAATGAATTTCTCTAGACTTCGAAACACAATTACCACATAATGAATTTCACTAAGATTTTCTGGATATTCGAGTTTGTGAATTTCACGAGGTTTCAAAACACAACTACTTTGTTCTCGTGAAAATTCAATTCCAGTGAAATTTACGAGCTCCAAACACAAAAACCACTTAATGAATTTCACTAGACTTCGAAACACAATTACCACATAGTGAATTTCACTAAGATTTTCTAGATATTCGAGTTTGTGAATTTCACAAGGTTTCAAACACACAACTACTTTGTTCTCGTGAATTTCACTGGGTTGGAGCTCGTAAATTTCACTGGATTTGAACTCGTGAATTTCACTTGCTTAGAAAATAGTGCTTTCTTCCAAACTACGTAGAACAACCTAGCAAATTTCATAAAATTTCACTCAAATTCAAAATCTACTAACAACTAGGGCTGTTCAAAAAAACCGGTGAACCGTGTATCCGGTCCGGACCGATCCGATCCGCACATTTTGGATTTTAATCGTAAATTAGTGGTACGGACACGGATTAAAAAAATAAAAAACCGCGACTTGCAGTCCGGACACGGATTTTGATTTTGAAACCGTGGATTAACTGATCCGGACCGTGAGATTTTTATTATATATAATTTTTTTTGAAAAATAAATATATATGTATAGATTAATAATTTTACCACTTTTATAAATATTGTCAATTTGATATTTTTATAAATATATGTAGGCTCAGAATTTGTAGCCTACTTTGTTTGGAATTCCAAAATGATATATGGGTTTTGGGTTTGTGACTGTCTATTTAGATGTGCTTGTTGGCATATTAAACAATTTTGCTCAAGCTTAGATTTATAGCGTACCTTATTTGGAATTCCAAAATGAATTATGGGTTTTGTTTTTTGCTATCTATTTTGATTCCATAATGTTCAAGTTTGGAATTCCAAAATCTGTGGATAAATCCAGAACCGATCCGTGACTCGCGGATCGGATTGGAACCGAACCATGAGACTTTTGAATCGGACACGGATTTTATTTTCAAAAAACCGTGACTCGCGGATTAGGATTGAATTCATGCCAATCCGGACTAATCTAGACCGTAAACACCCCTACTAACAACCCACTTGGTGGTCTGTAGTGTTCTCCACACACTATTCTTTGGCAGCTAGATTTTTATCCCTATGCATCACTTTGGCTCTGATTTGATTGCATACTTTCAGCGGTAAATGACCAAATTAACCTCTAGCTCTTTTCCCCTTCTCCCCTAAAACAATTGCGCCATACACCATCACCATCAATAAGCTCTCTCCTAAGTTCAACCAAAAAAGCCAATAAGCCCCAAAAAAAAAAAAAAAAAACTTTAGTGGAATGGAGCCTAACTAAATCCAGATCTCATCTCAAATTTTTTTTCCCCTCATGTGACAGCACCATCTTGCCATTCACTTGCTTTGCAACACCAATATTTTTGTTGGAGAGTGCTTACTAGTTCTATGCTTTCTTCACGGAACTAGTAGTACTTGGGGGCGTTTCACTAAGTGCCTTATTGGCTTATTTAGTTAATTTATTGTGAGAGAATGATATGCCTCGAAAAGAGTAAAAAGTCAAATAAGTCTATTACTAGGGACAAGGGCTACTCTCTCTGTCCCAAATTGCTGGTACCTTTTCACTATTTGGGACTTCTTAAAAAATTAATACTTTTTTATATCCAATATAGATCTTATTTGATAGATGTCAATTAATTTTATTAAACAAAATTTTTGAAATCATAGATAACATTATAGATGGTGAAATATAAACAATTGTTTGAGTGACATGACTGTTCAAAAGAGACAAGCAATTTGGGACGGAGGTAATAATATGGGAAAAGTAAAAGTTAGATAGGCAGGAAAAATATGAGTCGACCCATCTAAGGCACCCAAATGGCGAATTATTTATGCACACTCAGGGCTCGTT
This sequence comes from Gaultheria prostrata, assembly GCA_036023075.1. Classification (NCBI taxonomy): domain Eukaryota; kingdom Viridiplantae; phylum Streptophyta; class Magnoliopsida; order Ericales; family Ericaceae; genus Gaultheria; species Gaultheria prostrata. The sequence goes on from JAXBDA010002446.1 coordinate 40,725, forward strand.
TGGATGCTGTTTATGGGAGAGGGATGAAGCCATCAAAGGGGGATAAGGGGTTGATTTGATGTTTAGCCCATGCTTTGGATGCAAAAATCACACCCCGACTAAATGGCCGCCGGCTAAATAATCGGGGGGAAGCCGGACTAAATAAAGGCGGGGGGGTGGGGGTGGGGGGGTGCTTATGTTTAGTTATGGGGGATGAGGGTGGTCGAATTGCTTTCATGCCCCAGATCAACCAACAAACAGAAATCAACATTTTCAGATCTAGAAATTTCAAAAAATACAAACGATCAGGGAAATAAAAAATGTATCTGGGTGAGGGATTTGGCTGACCATCGCCGTCGTTTTCGTTTCGTCGGACATCGCCGTCGCTTTCTAGTTCTTGCTGGGTTTAGGAGGAAGAAGACGACTGTCTCACTCAATTGGGTTTATAAGTTTAAAAATTACAGTTAACCCCCTCTATTTAATTTGGAAAATCTCTCAAGCCCTAAACTATAATAAAACAAAGTTTTTGTTTATTAGAAACAAAAAAAAAGATATACTTTTAATATTTAATATTCTTAATTTTTATAAAAAAATCAATTAAAATAAATTATTATAACTTAATTGTTGAAAAATATAACAAAATAATCAATTTTTGTGTTTATATGATTATTTAAATGTATAAATTAATATGAGCATTTACGAGGGCAAAATAGTCATTTGATAGATTTTTACATTATCTACCCTTCTTATCTCTCCTTTTTAATCCTTCATCCAAACCACGGACTATTTAATCACCCCTTGCTTTGCTCCGTACTTTGTTATTTATTAGCGTGCCCAAAGCATAGGGCGAGTGTCAGAGTGAGCAAGTTACCGGTAAGACTGGATCGAATCCACAGAGACCGAAGGAATCCGAGCGTGAATATTGTCTTGTGCGAGATGGTTTTTAGCCTTAGAACGGCAAACTTTGACTTGAGGTTTGGATTGGAATTCTCTCGACTTCGAGAATGACTTGAAATTGATTTAAAGACTAAATTAAACTAAGGCTAAGTCTAGGGGATTTCAACACCCATGACTCGGGTCGATTCATTCTCCTCTACGATAACCGGCTCGGAGGTGTCGTTAGACTTGCTCCGAACGGAAGATTCGATACTGAAACTCATTTAAACTAGAAATGGTGCTTAGCAAAGACTAGGAATTTTCAGATTATTTGGCAAACGGCCGAGTTGACATCGCCCTAAGCATCACACGTGGCAAGTAGCGTAGCTCTTGCCTACATGAGATCAAAGAGGTTAACAAACCCGTTCTTTGGTACATGAAATTAATCCTAACTCTTTGCTAAACAAACGATGAATACAACATGGCGAGGAGAGCGAATCAACCGGAGTCACGGGGTGTTAATCACCCCATGACCGAGCCTACGTAAACTACTCGATCATTATGCTAGAAAACTTGACTAGAAATTTGAAGGAAATAAAGAACATGACAAATGAAACTAAAAACTGATTTTATATGTCACTTCTAAGCTTGCCTACAACAATAAACCTTGGAGAAATTACACACACACACTACTTGCTTGAACTTTGGAAGGACAAGACTAGAAATTGACTAACAAGATTTAACCAAAGAAAAAGGAAACAAACTAGATTAATGGAGAGAACCAACAAGTAACAACAACATTAAACCTTAGCAAATTAACCAAAACACAAACCTTACAAGAGTTCTTGGAGAAATAAAGCTTCAATCTCCTTCAACAATGGAGGAGAGAGAAGAGAGCAAAAGTTACTAAAAATAGACTAAAGCATAAAGTGAAGGAGAGTGGAGAGAGGAAGAGATAGGAGAGATATATACAAAGTGGTCTTTCTCTCTCTCAAAATATCTCAAAAATAGCCATA
>JAXBDA010002447.1:0-42593 GCA_036023075.1 Gaultheria prostrata
TCGTCCAATCACAACCAAAAAGAAGATGTTCAACAGTTTCTGGGTGATTATGGCAAACGGGGCAGAGAGGAGAAGGATTACACTTACGATGGTGGAGGTTTGCCTTTGTAGCTAGGAAATTCCCACATGCTTTCCACCAGAAATGCTTGAGCTTGGGAGGAGCATGGAGACTCCAAATGGATTTCCACAGATGGTCCGGAGGTTGGTAAGAAGAAGAAGGTTTAGGAGTAGCTGACTGTGCTGCTGCCTCCAAAGCTAACCTATACCCAGATTTCACTGAATAACTCCCTTTTGATTCATAGTGCCAGACGAGGAAATCTTCCCTACCACTTTGAGCAATCGATAAGCAGAGAATCATGTTAGCATCTATTTCGGACACCAAATTCCTAACTTCCTTTTTCCTTCCAAGAGTGAGTGTGCTGATCAATAAGGTCAGAGACCTTCTCTAGTTGGCAATCTGGAGGCCTCGCAGAGTGAATTTTAAAATCCTTAGAAGCTGGAATCCATCTATCATTCCACAACATAATCTTTGAGCCATCAGAGACTTGCCAGCGAATCCCTTTAAGAATAAGATCTCGGCCTAGCAGCAAACTGGACCAAGCCCAAAAGGGTCTCTTGCCTTTAGAAGCAGTCAGAAAAGAGGAATGGGGGAAATAAATTCCCTTCAACATTTGGCCTAGGAGAGAAGAAGGGTTTTGAATAAGCCTCCACCCTTGCTTAGCAAGCATTGCAATATTATGAGCGCAAAATTCCCGAAAACCCATCCCTCCAACCAATTTGGAAGATGTCATTTTCTGCCAGCTAGCCCAATGAACCCCTTTACTTTCCGGATCCCCACTCCACCAAAAATTGGCAATGAAAGAATTAAGTTTATCACAGAATTTTTGGGGGAGGGCAAAGCAGGACATGGCGTAAGAGGGGACAGCTTGGGCTTCAGATTTAATTAATATCTCTCGGCCTGCTTGCGTAAGCCGCTTTTGCTTCCACCCTTGGAGTTTGAGCAAAGTTTTCTCCAAAAGAAAATTATAAGCCTCCATCTTTGATCTCCCCCAAAAAGTTGGAAGGCCCAAATATTTTGAGTCTTTGCTAAACGGAGACATCATCAAAGTTTCACAGAGCTTAGTTTGGAGTGATTGAGGCACATTAGAAGAGAAGCTCACCCCAGATTTGCTAAAGTTCACCAACTGGCCCGAGGCATCATTGTAAGCTTTAAGGATATCTAGAACACTTGCACATTCCTCCTCCTTGGCATTTAAAAACAAAATGGCATCGTCCGCGAAAAATAAATGAGAGAGAGTAGGGCACTGAGGGCTTAATTTAATACCAGCTATCTTCTGCTCAGTCAGTCCTTTGGAAATCAATTTTGACAACACATCGATAATGAGAAGGAATAGATAGGGAGAGAGTGGGTCGCCTTGACGGAGACCTCTTGATGGAGATACTGATCCTCGCTTGCCTCCATTAGCCAAAATGTTAAATTTCACTGTGGAGACACATTGCATGACCCATTGGATCCAAGTAGCATGGAAGCCCATTTTAACAAGGAATTCTTTGAGAAAGTCCCACTCAACCCTGTCATAAGCCTTATTGAAGTCCAATTTGATAGCCATATTCATGCTTTTGCCTTTGCGGTTGATCTTCATTTTATGAAATGCCTCGTGAGCAATGATGATGCTATCCTAAATGAGCCTCCCAGGGACGAAAGCTGACTGATTGGGGGAGATGAGCTTGCCCAGGATTAATTTGAGTCTATTCGCAAGGACTTTAGTGATGATTTTAAAACAGAAGTTACAAAGAGCAATTGGGCGAAACTGAGTAACCAATCAGAGGCTGCAGTTTTTGGGATGAACACCAAATTAGTGAGATTCAGCTCCTTGAGAAGAAAACCAGTTTCAAAAAAACTAACAATGGCCTTTGTAGACACCTCCTTAACAGTTTCCCAATAAGTTTGAAAAAAGAAACCAGGGAATCCATCAAGTCCTGGGGCTTTAAGAGCCCCCAGTTGGGATGCTGCCACCTCAATCTCTTCAATAGAAACACGATGGATTAAAGAAGAATTCATCTCTGCAGAAATAACTGGTTCCAAAACTAAGAGAGCCAGATTCATATCCCTAGCACCATCACTCCTAAATAAAGATTGGAAATATGATCTCAAATGCTGGTTGATTTGGCTTTCCGTGTTCAACCAGACCCCATCATCTCTTTTAATTTTTAACAGTTGATTTCGCTGACGCCTTTGAATGACTATTGCATGGAAGAAGGCAGTGTTTCGATCTCCATAATTCAGCCATTTGATTCTGGAACGCTGATGATAAAACATCTCCTCGCGCGTAAGAAGGATTTCGATCTCCTTCTTAATTTCCCTCTCGGTCTGCTGATCCTCCATACTGGAATCCTTAGCTTGGATTATAGCTAAATGTTCTTGAAGCTCTACCAATTTCTCTTTGTTATTACCAAAGACTGTTCTACTCCAAGAGCTTAAATCCTTCCTGCAATTTTTCAGATTTTGGAGAAGCTTGAACATGGGGGATCCAGTATCAACATGACCCCAAGAAGATTTAATAGCTTCTTCACACCCAGGATGTGTAGACCACATTGATTCAAATTTGAACATTTTAGGGACCTTTTCAAGGGGGAGTGTGAGGTTCAAAATGAGGGGCAGTGGTCTGACCCAATAATGACGTCATGAAAAACCTGGGCAAGAGGAAACATTTCCCTCCATTCAACATTTGCCATAGCTCTGTCAATTCTCTCCTTTATATTAGCTTCCCCACTATGATTGTTAGACCACGTAAAGGCATTGCCTTTAAAGCCCAAATCCATCAGTTCGCATCTGGAAATAATGGACTGGAAATTTTCCTCTCCCAGAGCTGCCTGTACTTCCACCTTGTTTCTCCAAAACAGAGGACATTTCGTTAAAGTCCCCCACACATAAATGGGGGTACATACAATTCGTATTCATCTGAACAAAAGTTTCCCAGAAAATTCTTCGATCCACATACTTCGACGGAGCATAAACAAAGGCCGTAGCCCAGGTGAGATTAAGAGAAGGGTTATGAACAATACCTCTGATCATATTTTTTGATTTTCGGCGAATATCAATATCTACTGACCACCACAAAGCGAGTCCTCCAGATGTGCCCTCTGGATCGACATAACATTTATTTGGAAAATGGAGGCTCCCTCGAATTCTCTCAAGCAATGCTTGCTTGTTCTTCGTCTCCATTAGGAAGACCACCATGGGATGATGGGTCGAGCACAACCCTCGGAGGATCTGGAATGTCAGGGGACGTCCCAACCCCTGGACATTCCAGCTAAGCATCAACATTGATTTGGTGGCTGAATAGGTGCAGCCACGAACACCGTATCTCCAGGACCTCGGTTAGAACGAGAGGGTGGCTGATTTGGTGCAGCCACGAACACCTTATTTCCCGTCGCAGGGGATTGAAATTTACCATTACCATTCTGAGCATGGATAACCTCATTATCTCCCTCCAGCATTTCAACCATAATCGCAACATTATCAGAATCTTGCAAGTAATACGGATTAGGTGTAATGGGCACTTCAAAGAGGTTTGTGTTTTCAGAGATAGGAGACCTTTGCCCACATAGCTTTGGTTTGGCACCTCTTCTCGATTCACGGGGATGGCGAGTAGTAGGTTTGGGAGGGGATTTTGGCTTGGAGGGGTTTGTACAATCTGAGTGGGAGGAGGTCGGTTGTGGGTTTATGGGTGGTGGTGCACACAGTCGGAGAAATTTAGAGGTGGATTCAGGTGCTGGGTCAGGATGGTTTTTCCTTTTAATGGAGAGAGATTTGAACACAGAGGTAAGATTAAGGTCTGGTGTGGATGGTTGGAGGATTATGAGGAGAGGTTGGTTTGGTGTTAGGAGTAGTTGAGTTTTCATCACTCGTACACAAGGCTAGGGTTTCAAGGAAAGGAGAAGGGGTTGGATTTTTGGGACTGTCAAGGGGTTCAGTTACGAAGTATTCCACCGAATTGGGGGTTTGACTGTTATGTAGGTTGGTGAGAATTTGTGACTGGTTTGGACTTGTAATGATGGGAAGATTGGGCTCATCAAAGAGCAATTGGGCCTGGGTAAAGTGAGGAGGGCTATTAAATGTTGGTGGGCTTGGGGAAAATATGGGCTTTTGTGAACTTGAGAGGGTTATGGGTACAATAGATTTAGGGGGAATATTGGCCTTGTGGGAAATTAAGGAGAGGTCATGCGTATCCTTCCTCAAAGAAACATGCGACAAAACATTCAGAGAATTAAAGATTGGGATGGAATTGTCACTTGATTTTTTGGAATTATCTTGGCATCTCAAGGACACCGACAGGATCAGGCGAGTGTGGTGCTCTCACACCCTCACTGTTGGTACGAACATTCTGAGGACCGTTTTGGATCACGTGCCCTCCCTTATGTGTTGCAATACACGCTCCGTCGCCGCTGAACTGGATAGACGGCCGCCGGTTGAGAAGTTCCTCCAAACGTTGTTCAGCTTGTTCCCTTTGTATATGTAGAGGAGCACCTGGTATTGAAGGATTTCTAGCCTTCCCAGTCTTCAACTCAGGTCCATAACCAGACGTCGACCCCGTCTCCCTCGAGACGAATTTACATTCCTTATTGTCATGACCGATTCTGCCACAGGCGTAGCAGAAATCGGGAAGGCGCTTGTATCTGTACCAAATCCAGCGGTCAGCTCCCTCATCAGTTTTTCGTCGGAGCCAGAAGCCTCTAGGAAGGGGTATCTCGAGATTGACTTCGACACGAACCCGGAGAAAACTTCTGTTAAGGAGGAATCCATCATTAGCAGCTTCCACTCCTATCATATTTCCAAACCGGCGGCCAATAGATTCAGCGTTGGCTCTAGTCATTTTCTCCACCGGCAGACCATGAACTTGAACCCAGAAAGGACACTTAGTGAAATCGAGATCCGTAATAGCAGCTCCTTCCTCAAGGGGTTGAAGAACCAAAAGGTTATTCATAATACACCAGGGCCCCTCTGATAGAACAGATTTCCTGTTGTCTTCATCCTCAAACCGAAAGAGGAAAGTATTGTTGTTCCAGGGCACAATCGAGAATTCTGATCTCGTTTTCCAAGCGGTCCTGAGAATGTTGGAGACGGCTGGGACATTTAGGGTTTTATGGTGGATAATTTTTCCAGCAAGACATTTGCTGTTGATTACCTCTGTATCACCAGAGCCTTCTTCGAGATCAAAGAAATCTTTATCGGCCATGAAGAGATACTAATGGAAAAGAGAGAAAAAGTTGGGACAAGAGGAAAAATGGGTGGAGATGAAGAAAAATGGAAGGAGATGAAGAAAAGCTATAGAGAAAAAGTTGCAAAAAGTGGGTGTGGCTAGGAAAAGGAGAGGAGGGCTATCGTGCGTGGAGGAGGTGGTGGGTGTTGTAGTGGTTTGCGGTGGCAGCTTCAGGGGTATGGCAGCGGGTAACAAAAGGCAGTGGACCACCAGGGTTTTATGGTTTGGTCGGTTTATTTCACATTTTTGTTAGTTTTCTTGTACACCCCTAGCCATAAGTATTTACGTGAGAGGGTTACAGATAGTCAAACTCTAACCACAGATTACTCTTAAATTAAATTAGCTGATAAAAACAATTACTCTTAAATTAAGAATATAGTTCATACCTAGTAGATATCTGGATTTTTTTGCATGGACTATGGCCCAGCTTCTCACTTGATTTATCAAGTCTTGATTTTATCAAATTTTTTTATTAACTGAGGAAGAAAGTTGATAAAATCTCAGATTATTTAGTTCAAAATATGGGATTTTATCAAATTTTCTTCCTCACTTGATAAAAATCAAATGGGAAACTGGTCCTATGAATATAAAAAAATCAACAGAATATTATAAGATTGTAATCAAACTTAAAACGCATCATTAAATGAAAAAATAAAATCACATGAAATATTTTTGACATGAATGAAAAATAAAAAGCTCGTCATAGGCATCCCATTCGGTTTTGTTTTTGTTTTTACCACCGCGGCCCATTCGAATTTCTTTCCTTTTTTTAATCAAAGACCAATTCGATTTCGATCTCCTAAAAAACCGACCTTTTTGACCGCTTTCCATGTCAGTTTGTTACCAAATATAAACCCCCCTCTCTCTCTCTCTCGCTCTCTCTCTCTCTCTCTCCAAAACCCACACCCACACAACTACACCCATTATTCCTCTCTCTCTCCGTCGTCTTCTTCACCTCGCACTGTCGTCATGGTTCCCGCCATTCAATTTGCTCTCTGAAAACCATCCAAAACCCTAGTTTTTCTCACTCCACTCAGTCCAGGTAAACCAAAAAGAATTAGCTTTTCTATGAATGTAAACCTGTTTGATTACCGGATTCTGTAATGTCAAATTGGTCAGGTTCTGCGTCGTTGATTAAATTTTTTTTTATGTGATCGGTGGATCTGTATTGGGGTGCAGGTAAGCCAATATTGGATATATGTCCCAAAATCAATCTAGGGCTGATAGGAACTACGATTCATCACAGTACAGAAAATTGAATCGATCGGGTAGCTCCGGGCAGCCGAGGAACTTCTCCGGCGGTAGTGGGAAGGGCGGCGGGACCGCCCCTCCATCGTCTTCTTTCACCACAAATCGGAGGTAGATTAGTGGATTTTTTTCCTTTTTCCGTTCATGCATTTATTCGTATTTGGAAATTAGGGTTTGTAGCGAATGTTCAGTTTTATGATCATTGTTTTTTTTGTCCTTTCATGTTTGTGATATAGCTTTAAGAAGACTAATAATGCACAAGGAGGACAATCTAGGGCAAGCGGCACAAGTGTAAATTCAGCTTCTAATATTGATTCTGCTGACAGTTCTCCACAGAATGGTTCCCAAAATCTACCACCAGTACATGGTTTGTATATTTGAGATTTAACTGCTCTTTGTACTATTATTTTTTACATATTAATTTATCCGACTGGTAATGGCAGTGCCAGGGGGAGTGGGGGGCTTAAATTGAAATGATGATTTGTCTAAGGAACATAAAATTTCGTAAACTTTATTGGTTGTAAGTTCCTTGATAGAGCAAAGTAGCGAACAATCATTCATGTCGCCAACTTCAATAGGTTAGGACACATGACTCGGTTTGGTGTGGTTGGTTATATGTTGTGAATGTGTTCTTTTGTTGGTGTAAAGTGCATGATTGAATGAGGAGGTTGTCATTTATAATTGGTTTTCTCCAAATTTAGAAGGAAAAGTTATTTTTTCAGGCGACTTCAATAGGTTGGGAGTCTTGGGACACATTTCTCAGTTTGGTGTGGTTGGATATAAGTTGTGACTTATTTCTGTGTTTTTTTTTGTTGGTGAAAACTGATAAGTGTATGATTGAATGAAGGGGTTGTGATTAATAATTGGTTTTTCCAAATGTAGAGGGATTAGTAATTTTGTGGTTATTATTAGGTGATATGGTAGCCGAATGATGAGTTTGGTTTGCTAATTCTATACTTTTTCCATCATGCTTATTCTATACTGTACTTGAATGCTACGGTTTTGTTCATTTCCTTGTTATTTCTTTTGGAGCAGCTGATGCCCCAGTCACAGGCGTTACTGTCAGACCAACAACTGATATGGCGCCTCAGAAAAGTGCCCAAGCTGTTCCAAATGCTCCATCTTCTCAGCCTGCTGCTGTCAATGTTGATACGACCGCTCCTGCAACCCCTACAAAGGGTATACATATCTAGTGCTTGATATTCATAACCTATAGGTGTAGTTTTTTTGCGAGTGTTTCTGAACTTTTATTACCTCTACTAACTTGCTAATACTGTTTTCTGATGGTTTATCCCCAGGAGATGCATCTAGGCAATATCCTCTTCAGTTTGGGACCATAAGTCCTGGTTTCGTGAATGGAATGCAGGTATGGTAGTAATCATTGTATGTGTTGGTTCATTTCCTTATTCTTTTTTGGTACGATACCATGCATGCTTAGAACATCGTTTGGATTGCATAGCAATTAATCTTTTAAATAATCCTGTCTGATAGTAGAGCGTTTCATTTTGTTTCTAGATCCCTGCTCGAACTAACTCAGCTCCACCAAATTTGGTTGAGCAGAAACGTGACCAGGTTAGTCTGTTCTTCCCCCCTCTGTTCTGGTAGTTTGAAGCAGATAACTAGTCTGTTACAATTAAGCTCTGCTCTTTACTCTTTTCTCGTCCTGTTTCGCGCGGTGATGAATTCTAATGCATTTCCCTCTTCTTTATATAATAATTGGAACATTGATCTGCCGAATTTGAAGTTGGCATGAATATGCCATGCAATATCTGTAGGTTTCTATATACCAATTAAACTGTGGAAAAGAGTGGCATTGTATGGAGCCTGCATCAGTAGTTTCTTCTCAACTTTAAATGATTAGAGTCTGTATTTTCAATGATTTTGGTGCTTCTAAATTAATGGAGTTACGAGTACATGTGACTATTTCAGTTCTTGCATCTGGCAAGTGTCAGTAGGCATTGTCTTGCTGTCAATTCAGTTCAGTCTAATGCGTTTGTTTCCCATTTTCTTCTTGTTTTGTGATTCCTTGACTGCAGGCACGGCAAGCTTCTGCGAGAGCAATACCTACATCAGTTCCAATTCCATCTGTGCCTAAGCAGCAAATCACAAGGAAGGATGGAGTTGCTGGTGACCAACCTAGTACTGGTGGGGCCCATCAGATGTCCAAGGCCAAAAGGGACTCTCCAGTTACATCTGCACCCCCTGTAACTCACAAGGCTTCTATGCATCCTATCCCTGGGGTTTCCATGCCAATGCCCTTTCACCATCCACAAGTCCCCGTTCAATTTGGTGGTCCCAATCCACAGATTCAGTCACAGGGGATGACAGCCACTTCTTTACCAATGCCATTCCCAATGGGAAATGCTCCTACACTGCAGCAGCAGTTATTCGTCCAAAGTCTACAACCTCATCCAATGCAGCCTCAGGGACTAATGCATCAAGGTCCGAACTTGAATTTCAGTAATCCGGTGGGCCCCCAGATGCCTCCTCAGTTAGGCAATTTGGGAATTAGTAACAATCCGCAATTCACACAACAGCAGGTAGCAAAATTTGGTCCCACCCGCATACCTGTCAAGATAACTCATCCGGATACGCATGAAGAGTTGAGGCTTGATAGAAGGCCCGATATGCATAGGGATGTTGGGTCAACTGGGCCCAGGTCACGCCCAAATGTGCCTCAATCCCAGCCTATTGCTTCTGTTCCCCCTCCACATCCTATCAATTACTACCCTACTTCTTACAACCCTAATCCTCTCTATTTCCCTGGGTCAAGTTCTGTTTCTTTAACTAGTAAACAGATTAATACCAGTTCTCAGGCACCAAGGATAAGCTATCCAGTTGGCCAGGGCCCACAAACTGTATCATTCTTGAATCCATCTGCTCATAATTCGAGTTTCGAAGTTCCTCATGATGTCCATAAGGTAAAATCTTCAGTACCATCAGTTTCTGTACCAGTGACAGTTAAACCAGCTGCAGGGTCACATGTAGAAAAGATTGCTGAGTCGTCAGTCACAACTAACCCACCTTCTGTTGATAAGTGTGAATCACCCAAATTCCTGCAGCAGCCTGGGGAGACTAGCTCAACTCTTCTTCAAAGGGATTCAGAGACTCCATTAGAAAGCTCTTCACATCAGCCAAAAGATGGTCCAAAACTGACCTCTTCGCCATTGCCTGTGGATGGTATACAGCCTAACGCAGCATCTCCTTTTCCTGTGGAGGGAACGACATCCAAAGCATTATTGTCTCCCCCTCCTGTTCCCCTTGAAGGGTCCACACCAGTTTTATCCCATAGTGCTGAAGAAAGAAGCAGAGAAACTGTTAATAGGTCTGACTCCATTAAGGACCCACAGAAGAAGCAGATGAAGAAAGAACTTTCTCAACCACAGCATCAGGTAATTGTAATGTGGTGTTATATCAACAGCTTATGCTTCTTTTTATTTTTATTTTTTATGTAAGCCATAATTTGTGGTTGGCTTCTCAATTTCTTTTGCAGGCTTCTGGACAATCTAACTCGATTTCAGGCTTGCCTTCTCAGTCATTAGAACATGCTAATTTTCCCAAGAGTGGAAGTGCTGAGAATATAGCTATTATAAGCACTGCTTCATCAAGTGCTAGTGGATGCGTTATCAAGTCCACGAGTGAACATGTGGCTGCCCCTAGTGTTGCCACTCCTGGCTCTTTAGGAGTTACTGATAGATTGGACACCGATGAATCGCTAAAGCGTGAGACTCCCGGAACAAAAGAACAAGGAGAAATTGTGGTGAATGAAGGGCCCAGACAAGTTGAAATCAGTTCTGAGACATCTTCAGAAACTGTGTCTTTGAAATTTGCGGAAGTCATTAATCCTACTAAACCAAATTCTGCGCTGAAGGTAACAACCACTTCCAATGATGTTGGATCTTTGGAAACTGCACAGAAGGATTCTGAAGATTTTGTTGGTCATTGCAAAAAAGACGATATGAAAGCTGATGATTTGGAGATATCAGTTTCCATGCTGCCGGATGTGACAAATGCTAAAACTTCCTCAAGTCCCGATTTATCTCAGCGTTCAAATTGTGATAATAAGACTTTAACTTCAGAAGCCTCCTTTGGTAAAAGTGATAGCTTGAGTGGTAGAGAAGCTGTTACAAAGGTTGTTCTGTCGGATGAGGAGCAGGCTCCTGTTTCAACATCCCAATCTGGCCTCGGAGCAGCTTCGAAACGCGAAGGGGAAGTTACTGATGACATAAATAATGGCTTGGGTTCTCTTATGGCAGATGATTCCAAGGATATACCTGTGATAGAACTTAGTAGGTCAAAGAGTAATTTGGGGAAAGGGAAGAAGAAAAGAATTAAAGAAATTTTGCAAAAGGCAGATGCTGCCGGAACAATTTCCGATCTCTATATGGCATATAAGGGTCCAGAGGAAAAAAGAGAGGATATTGATACGTTACAAAGCATGATCAAGACATCTACTACTGATTCTAAGCAGGTACCAGTTGATGCACATGATAATATTGTAGAAAGTGAAAAGAGCAGGCAGAGTAAAGCTGAGCCAGATGATTGGGAAGATGCTGCTGAAATCTCTTCTCCGAAGTTGCTTCCTGTAGATGACAAAAATGCTGCGACAGTTAAAAAGTATTCAAGAGATTTCCTTCTAAAATTCTCGGAGCAGTGTAGGGATCTTCCAGAGGGCTTTGAAATTACGTCTGATATTGCCGAGGCCTTGATGGTTTCTACTGTCAATGCTTCTAGGGAGTCACACCCTAGTCCTGGAAGAATTACTGACAAGTCATCAGGGGGACCTAGACTTGACCGCCGTGGAAGTGGCATTAGTGATGATGACAAATGGAGTAAAGTACCTGGCCCCCTCCCTTCAGGAAGGGATCCCAGAATGGATGGTTTTGTGGGCAATATCCGAACTGGCCAAGTGGGCAATTTTGGTGCTCTAAGGAACCCACGTGCACAGACACCTGCTCAGTATGTTGGAGGGATCCTGTCTGGGCCAATTCAGTCCCTGGGTTCTCAGGGAAGTACACAAAGAAATACCCCCGATTCTGACAGGTGGCAGCGTGCTACTGGTTTTCATAAGGGTTTAATTCCTTCTCCTCAAACTCCGTTACCAGTGATGCACAAAGCTGAAAAGAAGTACGAAGTGGGTAAAGTAACGGATGAGGAGCAGGCCAAGCAGAGGCAGTTGAAAGCTATTCTTAATAAGTTAACGCCGCAAAACTTTGATAAACTTTTTGAGCAAGTCAAAGCAGTCAACATTGACAATGCTGGTACTCTTGCGGGTGTGATCTCACAGATATTTGATAAAGCTCTAATGGAACCAACTTTCTGTGAAATGTATGCCAACTTCTGTTATTACCTTGCTGGAGAATTGCCTGATTTCAGTGAAGACAATGAAAAGATAACGTTTAAGAGATTGCTTTTGAACAAGTGCCAGGAGGAATTTGAGAGGGATGAAAGAGAGCAAGAAGAAGCAGACAGGGCGAATCAGGAAGGCGTTGTTAAGCAGTCTGAGGCGGAAAGAGAGGAGAAGAGGATCCAAGCTCGGAGACGGATGCTTGGCAACATCAGATTGATAGGGGAACTGTACAAGAAGAAGATGTTGACTGAGAAAATAATGCATGAATGTATAAAGAAGTTGTTGGGCCAATATCAGAATCCTGATGACCAATATCAGAATCCTGATGAGGAAGATCTCGAATCTCTGTGCAAATTAATGAGTACAATAGGAGAGATGATTGACCATCCCAAAGCCAAGGCACACATGGATGTTTATTTTGATATGATGTTCAAGTTGTCAAACAACATGAAACTGTCTTCCAGGTTAAGGTTCATGTTGAAGGATGCTATTGATTTGAGAAAGAATAAATGGCAACAGAGGCGGAAAGTTGATGGGCCAAAAAAGATTGAGGAAGTGCACAGGGATGCTGCTCAAGAACGGCAGGTGCAAGCTGGTAGGCTAAGTCGTGGTCCAGGGGTCAACACTTCAGTTAGGGGTCGTCAACCCATGGATTTTGGTTCCAGAGGTTCAGGTATGTTTTCCTCTCCAAATGCTCAGATGGGTAGTTTTCGTGGGTTACCCACACAACACCGTGGTTTTGGAACTCAGGATAGCCGATTGGACGATAGACACTCCTTAGAGAATAGGACTTCGTCAGTACCTCTGCCCCAGAGACACGTTAGTGAGGATTCTATTACACTTGGACCCCAAGGAGGTCTTGCAAGGGGAATGTCCATCAGGGGACAGCCATCAATAACAAACATTCCTTTAGCGGATGCACCAGGTCCTGGTGATTCCAGAAGAATCGCAGCTAGTCTGAATGGTTACAATTCTGTATCAGAACGGACGGTTTATGGGAGAGAGGATCTCATGCCTAAATACATCCCGGATAGGTTTGCAGGTTCTCCTCATGAACAGTCAAGTAGACCGGATCGCAATATGAACCATGTTAACAGGGAAACAAGGTATGCAGATCGCAGTTCTGATAGATCTTTGCCTGAGTCGCCAACTGTTCGTGGTCAGGGACCAGGTTTTGCGCAAAATGTTTCCTCTGATAAGGTTTGCCTGGAAGAGCACTTGCGAAACATGTCCATGTCAACAATTAAAGAATTCTACAGGTAAATATCAGGTCCTTGCATGATTTTTGTTACGTCTTTTCTGCCAAATTGCTCCTTTGTTATTTATCCGACTTTCTTCATAATTTAAAGATACGTAATAGATGGGAGGCACCATTGTGACGCCTACAGAAAAAAGAAAAAATACCCTTATATTCTCTTCAGTACTTCATACCAGTCTCAATGCCCAAAATGTGGAGGTGTGTTAACCTTTCCTCAAGCTAAAATACAAAATCTTCAAGAGTTTGGTCTTAATCGCTGGAAGAATAGAATCCTCTTTATACACGCTTTACATCAGTCAAGGAGTAGGAGAAAAACCCAGGCTTGAATTCCGTGTTTACAAAAAGACAAAAGGCGCTTTGAGGAGGTACCCACCTTTCCTGACACCAACATACCAAAAAAATAATCAATTTCTCTTTATTAGAAGAAACTTCCACCATAGTTGTAAAGAATGCACGAACGACTCTCATCAGGCAAAGAGGAGCAACATCCCCAAAATCCCCTTTTCAGCCATGATGCAACATGCTTACTGTTGATATGACATCAGAGAAGTTAGCAGTACCATAACTAATTGTATGGTTGCTTGAACCAACATCCACCAATGTGGTCAATAGAGATTCTTACAGATGGGATGTGAGTCGTGACAATTGTGTCTGTTTAGCTGATAATGGGAAAAAGATGCCCCGGCCTATGTTGCTCAGACTCAGGTACGAGTATCGGGTGCGGGTGTGAATCTAGGTGTCGGACACCTCAAAGTGATAAATACAGGATATGAGGATATGTATCCAGATTTGGATACGGGTACGGGATATGCGAGAGGAGTGTATATATGAAAGATTTATTTTTATTCTTAGGATGACGATCTATTAAAAGTTACTTAAGAAAAATAAAATGAAGGATCAGCCCATTTAAAACATATTTTGAAATAGAGATGGGCTGCAGCCTGTATTTTAGCTATATGGCCAACGTTTGCTTCATAACCTGTTGGACAGAAAAATATCAAAACAGCTGTTTACAGCTGTACCCCAATACCAAGAGATAGAGAATAAAAGAAAACGTAAAAAGTAAGCCGGTACCTCTCTCCTTCGATTGCGATCTGCTTCTCTCTCCTCCAGAGCAGGTACGACCCTATTTCTTCTTTGATCAATCCTCTTCTTCAAGCTTTTTCTTCTATGCGTTCCCAGCTGAACCCAAAGTGTCTGATTTTCAACTACCAAATCCGACACAAATCCCGCACCCGTACCCATGACATGTCGTGTCGACATGGGTACTCCGCCAAAAGTGACGAGTCGTGTAATATAGGGCCCTAGCATATAGAGTAAAAGACAAGGAGGATAAGGAGTGTAAAGATATTTCACCTTCTAACCATAGTTGTCAAAGGCGCGCCTAGGCGAGAGGCGCGTCCATTGCGCCTGGGGTACACCCAGGCGAGGCTATGCGCAAAAGGCGACAAGGCGAGAGGCGCAAAAAAAGCGCGCTTCATTGAAGTTCAATCACAGCCCTAGATTTTTGTTACCTAGGTTGTAAATCTTCCCTTGGCTGTTGATTTTGGGTCTCTAAAAGTCGATTGTGGGTCTCGAAATAGAGTCTTAGTCTCAGCCCTAAACATCTCTCTCTCTCCAAACGATGGCTGTTGGAAGTGTCGTTTCTGGGTTTCGATCTGTCAATTGAAGGCAGACTTGAAGTCTCGTTTCTGGGTTTCGATCAGCAAGACCGATGGCAAACTTGAAGTCGTTTCTGGGTTTCGATCAGCTCTTGGAAGTCGTTTCTGGGTTTCGTTCAAGGTTCTCTCTTTCTTCTCTGTTTCTGGGTACATAAAATAGAATTTCTGGGTTTCTTTGTTTCGTTTCTGGGTGTCGATCAACTTGAAGGTTTCTGGGCCCCTCTGTTTCATTTAACTGCTTATAGATTTCTTTAGGTAAAGTAAATTACACTCGTTTGTTTTGTTTTTAGATTTATCTCTTGGATCGTATGCTGTCTAAAACTCATTAGCTTAGTGTTATTAGTTAAAGTATTGGTGTATGTTTTCCTATTTTTTTCCGCATAGGTGCGCCTCACTTCAAAAAGGCGCGCGCCGTGCCTTAGTCCCCACGAGGCTTTTGCGCCTCGGTGTGCCTTTCGCCTTTGACAACTATGCTTCCAACTATAGATATTTGGACTGGGTGTCACTTGTTATGGTATGGTCCTTTAGGAACTGCACCAACTCTGTCTTCTTGTTCAGACAAAGTTTCTCCGATTATAAAGTACCTCTTTGGATCATCTTCTTTAACCTGAACTTTCTTCAAGCCTTCCACAACTTTTGCAGAGGGGTCCCCACCAACATCCTCAATGGTCGGCTGGTCTGGGACTTCCACTGACTGGACCAGATGCACTTGGTGCCTTCTTTATTATGGATACCAAATATTGATGGGCCATTACGAACTCTGCCCTATTGCTACCAGGGAATTTCAGCATCTGGTTATAGGTTGAAGATATTGCCTTCATCCTATGCAACCTAGTTCTCCCAGTAATCTCATAATAGGAAGAGGGCACGTCTACTACCAAAAACTCTGCCATGGATCCTGTTCAAACAGGTATTATGACCTTCCCCATATGCCACACTGGATGGGCACTAAAACCGACCAAGGGAGTCATGGATCTTTCCATGGCGTCCTGTGGTAACCCCAACTTCTTAAAGGTACCATAGATCTCTGTGCAGCTTCCCTGGTCCACGAGAATTCTCTCTACGTTGTAATCGCGTACTGGTAGAGTTATGACAAGTGCATCATTGTGTGGCTCCTCCACCATCTCTTCGTTTCTGGTCCTTTTCTGCCCAAGCTTCATCACCTGCCTCTTGTGACCATCCTGTCGCCTTATGTGCCTTACTACGTACATGGTATATGGGGTTGCAAGCCCATGTATCATCTGTATGACACTTGTTCATGATCCAACTCTTCTACCTTCTCAGGGCTTGCGTTCTCGTCCTCGATAAATTCTTTGAGATGGCCTTTTGCTACCATCTCGTCAAGGAACTTCTTGTATACCAATCTTCTGTCCTATGCCCCCAATCTCGGTGGTAATTGCACCGTTTGTTTGTTGCCCTCTTCTTTTCTGGATCCCCATCTAACTTTGGTGGCCATTTAAAGAACGACATGCCCTTAATCCGATACATCATACCATATATTGGCTCTTTAAAGATTGTGTTTATGCTGAAATAGGATTTTGGGTTGGGTGCTGCCATCTCTTTGTTGTTTGGGACATACTCCTCCTTATTGGACATACTCCTTGTATGTCTTTCTGTTCGGTAGCCTTCTTCTCAGGACTTCATGGCCTTGCAGAAGTCAGCCTTCCTTCTCCTCCTCATCCACCCTGGCATGCTGTTCCACTCTCTCCATTAATTTAGCAAGGGATTCTATGGGTACATGGTCTGGCATTCGTGTAACTTCCCATATACTGGCAGGCCTGTCTTAAAAGTAGCAAGAGCGTACTCTTCACTACAATTGTAAATTTCGTTCTTTTGCCGATCAATTTTTTTTTTTTGTCAATTTCGTTAAACATCTCCCAATACCTCTTCGCGTATTCCCAAACAGTTTCCTCTTCCCCTTGCTTCATTGAAGTCATTGAAGTCAACACGTCGAATGTTTCTGGGGCTGCACGCCTCGTCAGAAACCTTGCAGTGAACTCCTCAGAGAGTTGTGGTAGTCCAAGTTTTGGGTTTATAATTTAGTTAAATATGCACGAGTACTTATTTTTTATGTCAATGCTCTGTTGGGTTACTTGATTACTTCTGGTATCCAAAACAAACTTGCAAGTACAAGAATACCAATTAGTAGTGTTTTATATCAATTATTTCAGGTTGCAATGCAAGATGTTTTGAAGTTGACATATTTGTGTTTCTAAGGATTGATGTTTTAGGAGAAAGTAGAACATCTTTGACACTACGGATGGAAGTATGATAGTGTCTGCCGTTGAAAAGCTGAATGAATTTATAGTACCTATCTACATTGAACTGAACGATACCTTTTTTCTTATCTCTGGTTATGAATTATTTTCTTTCTTTTCCAAATAGCAAATATGCAGTCTATGATGTTTTCTCCCACCTTTGAGGAACAAAGACTTGGCTGCTCTAATCCATATCTGCTCTTTCCGATTTGCATTTTTCAGCTATCAGCCTATCATATGTTTTGTGCATGTCAGGACTTGGGAGTAATCTGTTTGATATAGGATTACATATGATTAGCTAGATTCCTGAACTTCAGCTTTTTTGGGTTTATATAGCTGTGGTGAAGAAAACGTACGATCCTAATTCGGAAATGATTTATCCAGTGTATTTTTTACCCAATCTATTACTTCGTTGTGGGCTTTGTTCTGCATTGTGAAGCCTTGTGGTCAAAAAGACTTTCTACATGGTCAATCTCCTAGAGTGGAGGCCCGTTCTCAGACCTATTGCCATTTTGTTGAGCCCTAATACTGAACTGTTTATATTTTCAGCGCTAAAGATGAGAAGGAAGTTGCACTGTGCATAAAGGAATTGAATTCCCCGAGCTTTTATCCCTCGATGATATCTATCTGGGTCAACGATTCTTTTGAGAGGAAAGATATGGAGAGGGATCTTTTGGCCAAGTTACTCATCAACCTTTCAAACACTCGGGATGGTTTGTTAGACCAAGATCATCTCATCAGAGGGTAAAGAAAAGAAAAATTCATCGTCATCTAAATAATCTCCTTATGTCCTACTTTGTTTGCCCAGTTTCACGATCCATTGCATCTCAAAAAATCGTCTATGTTTTTTATTCTATCTTTTTTTTATGATTTTCTGTTGTCTATTGTCTACAAAAACTGATTGACATATTTTGATTGGCAGAAACAAAATTCTGGAAATTATTCACAACATTACCTTATTTTTATCCGATTATAGGGGACGACCATAAAAAATGGGCAAACACTAAGTAATGGAGGAAGTAATCTGCATGCCTTCCTGTCAGTTTGAACCTCTTTCTGACTTTATCTTTGTTCAGGTTTGAATCTGTTCTATCTACTTTGGAAGATGCCATAAATGATGCCCCCAAAGCAGGAGAATTCCTCGGCCATATCTTCGCAAAATTCATTTCAGAAAAGGTGCTTCCATTTTCAGAAATAGGGCAATTGATATATGAAGGCGGGGAAGAGCAAGGAAGTCTAGTAGAGACGGGGCTTGCGGCTGAAGTTGTCGGAACCATCCTGGAGACTATCAAGTCAGAGAAAGGAGAATCCGTCATGAATGAAATCTGCAAAAGCTCTAGTCTGGAGCTTGAGAAATTTCGATCGCTGGGTTCTATCAAATCGCAGAGACTCGATAATTATATTTATTAGAGGATAGTGATGCTATAGTAGTTAGGGTACAATCTTTTCAATCTGCAGAAATATGGGGATTCAGAATATGAAGGGTTATGAAGGGTTGTCCTTCCATGTTTTGATATTATTTTCGTATAAAATGAACTGCAAAAGGTTCAGTTGGGCATCCGAATTCTGTTGCTCTTCTCATGGCATTACTTTATGCTAGTATTTTTTAATTTTGATCCAATTTGTTTCCATGTTATCTATTCTGGAATGGAATTCCATCTTTTTGCCTGATTACCGAGAACGAATTTTTCTTGCACCATTCCATAGGTACATTTTCAATACGACTCGTGGTAAGATAGAGCAATCAATACCTTCACAATCTGGTGGAATTGGAAATGTGATAATGGGATGATTTTTTTCTGCCGGGAAAAAAAAAAAAGAAATACGATAACGAGCTCTCGGAAAAAAAAACACCAAATGTTTTTGGAAGTGTGTTGTCCTTCGCTATTGATAACCATACTTGCATGGAATATCCAGAGGGTTAATGTAATCTGGTGATGGCAGCAATTTTTCTTATAAATGACAAAATCCCTTTCTGTGCAACTACAAAGATAAAAGTACCGTTATGGTCTTTTCAAACACCACTTTTGTGTTGTGAGATGGAAGGTTGTTTTTGACATTTCAATAACATCGTTGAACTATAAGTCAATCGCTCTGATAGGGGAGCCAGAAGTTATTAAAAGTTCGCCAGGGATTTCTCTGCGATTAGGGGCAGTTAAATGTAATTATTCCAAAGTTTTGACTGTGAAACTGTAAGGAGTGCAATTTTTTTCACCTTTCTTACAAGAGGGTGAACAAAACCCTCTCTTGGTTGAAATGATTTCCACCTCTGCAATACACTTTTTGATTGAGGATGACATCACTTTGGTGGTTCAAAGAATTGCCATTTTGGAAATAAGTCCTTCACAATGCAAGTGATTAAACGACACTTTCCCTAACACATTGGTAGTCTGTTCAATTCAACTCAAGCAGTAGCAATCGATTCGTTCGGTTGTAGGAATTTCTTATCTAACTCAAAAGCTTCACCAGATCATAAGAATAGTACAATGAATTAATTACTACGTGGATTGCAATGTTATGGTTTGCTTAAATCCATTATATACAATTTCACAAAAAGAGAAGACCGATGTAATCACTCTTCCTGTACGTTGTACAGATGCTTGTAGGAATTTTACATCAATGCAAATTCTAAAATTTTCATGCAGAGCATCTAGGGTTTAATCCTTAAGAAACATTTTCAAGTATACCCTTTTTGTGAATGTGAATACCCTTTCCTCTTATTCAGAAAAAACATGACATATCTATAAGAGTTGAATTTACAAACCCATAACTGGGTTAATCACAAAGATTTTTGACTAAGAAATTCCCTCTTAATAGATAAATACTACATCAATAATCACGAATTCAATCCAATGAAGTTTCTCTATATGAAGAAACACAATAATGAAGTCCCATCTCAACTCAATGCCCTGTATATAGAGAAGAAATCACAATGAGAACGGCTTTGTATACACATCAAATGGCTGGCAGGCAGTCAACTGTGGCTCCTGTGAGCAAAAAGAGCAAAGCATATCATCAGCAAGTTTCCGTTACATTTACAAAATTTAACGTCAATCTCCATCCCTCTAATCATTTTTAGATGAATACTTCTCCTCATAAAGTAGTTCTTTACACTCTCCAGATTTTTTCTTAAAAAGATTTTGTGCGCCGCGTGCAATTCTAAAATTATCCAGGAGTCTATGACTAATGTGCTTGTTTTATTTACCATAAAAGGAATGTCAACATAAACAATTTGTTTTTATTTCTTGCTTTTCTTCTCTTTTTCTTTTGGTTATACAGGAAATCAAAATAGTTGTATCCATGCTTCATGAGTCTTTCCTACAACATTAAGGTTTATGATGGGAAAACCCGACAAGATACCTGTTTCAAGCCACCACCACCACCACCGACACTGCCTCCTGTCATAAGCATGGTGAGAAGGGATGTAACCACACCACCCCCAAGGTCACCCCCACTCCCGCCACTCCCGACACTTCGGATGGCAGAACGCATAGAGTTCAATATGCTCCCATACGTAGTCCCGTGCCCACGCTCGATGGCTTGGATGAAACAGAAAGTCATTGCACCTGTTGAGGTGATTTTAGATAGAGCCTGTACCCATAGAAACATTAGCCGAGTATTTTCCTTCATCTGAACTAAGTAATTGACTCTTGCAATTAAATTCTTAAGGAGGTCTAATCAGGCTTTGTAAAACTTACAGCTGTATCAGCAGAGGTTTGATCGTCATCACAACCACTGAATGAAATGACTTCACCTCCATTCGTTCCTTTCCACATTCCTGATCGAGGGCTATGGTCCTCCCACACATACTGCCCACTCCTATTTTCAAGAAATGCAACAAAATTCATAAACCTAATTGACACTAAAGAACTAGTAGCAATCTGAAGATGGCTAAACAAAACTCTAAACAGAACTCTCATACCAGGACAAAAATTTGGAAATCTCCTCAGTAGAAAATGATTTATACCTTCCTTAAGGAGAGCATCATGGGTTGCAAAAGTTTAGCCTTCACAATTGAGGTTACAGTTCAAACATGGTGTGTTTGAGGAAAGCTGAAAGCATATCTTGGAGATCTACATAACCAATTATAACTCCGTTTAAAATGTTTGCTATATTGGTGAAGGAACCCAGATTACTGAAACTACAGGTCTGAAATCTCAATGACATGTACATAGGAGTTAGGGTCAGGATGATAACTTTTTCATTTGCTGTAGACAAATTCCTTTTGTCCTCTCATTTGTATTCTAAAAGGGCATCAAAGCTTAAGTTCATCCAGCTTCTAGATTCAAGTCTTTCTGTTTGCATTTATTCCCCACCCGAATTTTGCTTATCCATTTTGCATTCTGTTTTGCCCTATGTTTGGATGTTTGCATCTCCACATGCAAGCCATGATTAGCATGCTAGCTTGATGTACAGTATTGGCCCCATTTCCATTCAACTTAAACTTTTGGGACAGTCAATGACTTAACACGGTATCAGAACTGCCAGGTATTGCGCATTAGTGGCCTCCCTTTCAGTTGGATGTTAAGAATGTGTTCCTTAATGGGTATTTTTGTGAAAAAGTGTTCATATGCATCCTCCTACAGGCGTCTTTCATACTTCTGGGCTTGTTTGTCATGTACATTGTACTCGGCCTAAAATAGTCTCATCATGCTTGGTATGAGCAGTTTCAAGATGTTCTTCACCAAATTGAGTCTCAAGTTAATACCCTTGACTCTGCTCGCCCAACCTCTCATGACCTTATTCTCTGCTTCTTATATGTGAATGGTAGGATGATAGGATCATTGCAAGTTACTATTTGTCAGGTGAAATTAAGCTTCATCTCTTCTATGAGGTTTTGAAGCAAATATTTGGGCTCTCTTTACTCTTTAGTATTCCGTGGTATTGACGTTCCCACCTCTGGTAGGTTTTTCTCTTGTCATAGTCTAAATAAGCAGAGAATATTATTCATAGAGCTCATGTAAGTACTGATACCCTTATTGAATTGCATGCTAAGTTAGTCAGTTGTTTATGTTCCTCGTAATACACGTTCGGCTGCCTTGTTACGTACTTTGCAATATGTTCATGGTACAATTCTTCAATGTTTACCACCCTCTTATACTTCAAGCTTGATTCTTCGGGCCTATTGTTTATGCTAACCAGGCAGGTAATATCTCCAATCATAAGTGCCACTAGTTTTGTGTTTTTCTAGATGAATTTTGTTTGTTGGAAAAACAAGAAAAAATTGGTCATTGCTAACTCTATTGCTGAAGCAGGATATTATGTTATGGTTCAAGTCAGTTGTCACCTTCAACTCGGATAAGGGTGTTACTCTACCTTCCTCCAAGGTTCTTTACATAGCTATTTAGATTGACCAAAATTAAGTTCTCCATGAGTGCACGAAGCATTTTGAAATTGATTACCCTTTCAATCGCCACTGTCTTCTGTCAGGCACCATGGAAGTCGGGGAGTAGGGCACTATTGAACGTCCTTAAGTTAGTCTTCACTGCAGTTGGGTGATTTCTTCAACAAGACACTAATCTCACTTTCGTTCCATCCTAGGCAAATGCTCGAAATGCTTTATGCTTCGCCCAAACATCCATTTTTTTATTTTTTTATTTGGTGGGGGCGGGGGCGTTGAAGCTAATGGTTAGCTTTGTTTAGGTAATTACTCTTTCATAAGCAAACAATTCCTTTTGCCCTCTCTCTAAGTCTTCGGTGTCTCAAAATGTAATGTCCCACAACACATCTTTCGTCCAAAATGTTGGTTGAGTTTATAATCCTTGGATGAGCCCCAATGATAAGAATGTAATTTTTCTCGAGCTACTTTCTAGTTCGAATGTGAATGCGTCAGTATCCAAATAAGGGAAAATGGGGAATATTAATATTTCTAATGGTTCAAAATATACGCTGATGCAACTAGTAAAGACCTACCACATGGTAAAGTATCTTTTCCTTGAATG
This sequence comes from Gaultheria prostrata, assembly GCA_036023075.1. Lineage (NCBI taxonomy): Eukaryota > Viridiplantae > Streptophyta > Magnoliopsida > Ericales > Ericaceae > Gaultheria > Gaultheria prostrata. The sequence goes on from JAXBDA010002447.1 coordinate 22,982, forward strand.
GAAATTCATATAATATTTATATCCTCAGAAGTTGACTTTTCTGACATGGAAGAATTAATAAGGATGGAATGAAGGGATAGAAATATATTGCGAATTCAATATATGTACGTTTAAAAATAAACCCCACCTGTTCATTCTGCAAAGGAATGGCAAGTCTAGTATGGTGCCACTATGGCAAGCATCTATCATTGCATGAAGCTTAACGCCGTGAGGAAGAGGCCTAACTATTGTTGCATTGATTTCATCATCAACAATCATACCCTGAGTTTCAAAGTCGAGGGGGCACAAAGTTTCATCATAGCCATCAACTTCATCACCACTAAAGTTCCTTTGCCGTGAACCATGACCAGAATAGTGAAACAGAAGGGAATCTCCTGGTTGGCAGCCTTGAACGAGCCAATATAATGCCATCCGCATATTCTGTTTGGTTGGAAGTCTATAGGGATCGGTTTCTTCCTCTGCGTTACAAAATTAACTAAGTATCATCACTCATAGGAAGAATAGGCACAAACGTGATAGATCACAGCAAGAGGCATGAAATTATCAAAACGAAAGATTCTAACCATCATCATGCATTGAAATTTAGCCAAAAAGTTATTTTGAGTTTTTTACTACAAATTTTGATCATCGCGAATTGGTTACCAGGAAACCAACCAAAACCGAGCATCAAGTCTCAATCAATTATAGATAGCTACATTATCCGTTATCTCTATTGAGCTTTGTCAAGGGTATTGTGCGACGTGATATCCAACAAATCTTGATCCTTTCGAAGTACCGCCTCTAAAGTCAATTTTGGTCTACCTCGCCTTTTTAATGCTACCATCTACCATAACCATATCACTCCTCCAGACAACTGCATCAACAGATCCATGATAGATGTACGCTATGTGAACAGGGGAAGTGCAAGACATGTATCCCGCTTCAACTTCATTACACCAAGAAATTAAGTTGAAGCGGGATACACTACAACTTCAGCCGTTGACACCTAAAGAAAATTGTTTATCACAACCCAAGACTGGCTATATGCAACAAGAAGAAAGTACAGAGATGATTTCATGTTTTCCCTATTAACTGGAGATCTAGAAGGCTGAACACTATCTGCTGAGGTACCAAATAGCATTTCACTTCAAGTCACAAGCATCATAAGAACACAATCCGAAATAGGCATTCAACAATTTCTAAGGTGTCAAGTTCAACAAGGATTTATTTAGGGGTGTGTTTGATAGCAGAGTTCAGAGGTGGGATAGGACAATGAAGGAGGTGGGGCCCTCAAGACCCATGTTTGTTTTGATTTTAACGTGTAGGATTGCTAGTCCAAGCGGCTTACAAATCCCATCCGATGGGTTTGATTGTGGAATGACAAGTATGACATCCCTTCTTTTAGCTATTGACGCAAATGCCCTATGGCACATATTCCGTGATAATCCTACAAAACCCCACATATGTTGGCTGTGAATGCAAATCTATGATTATCGTATTTTTTAATGTTTTGCACTTTCAGTACTGCATTTTTTTCCCCCTTGTTGACAATTCTGAGTTTCCCAAAATAAGTCATGGTGCCAACAGTCACTTTTGAAATTGTCCTTTCTCAAAAAAAATGGGTAAAAGTCATAATTTTTTACTTTTCCGATTTTCTCTCATCAAGGAGAATTAATAAGTCACAAAAGTTTAACATAAAACCAACAACTGCTAAAAAAATTTGAATAAAGACAAAATTTAAGAGTGATTTTTAGCACCGCGACTTATTTTGGAAAACAAGGCTTTAAGCAACTTGTTCTTTAACGTGCATGAAAACAAGTAATGAAAATAGAATTAATGTGCGTGGAAACAAGTAATGAAAATGGAATTTAGCACTTTTTGCATATTTAAAATTTGCGAATTCGGAAAAAACTGAGTGTAGGAATGATTCATCTCCTCATTAATAATCTCTCAATAAGTATCTTGTTCTTGTTGGTAATAAAGCATGTTTTTGCATACATACATTGATAATCAAATGAAAAATAATATCAACAGATTAAGTCCTAATTTTGTCTCGAATCTTGATAAATATTTGATTTGTTGCGACATAATATAAATATTTATTTTCTTTTCATTTTCCAAAACGTTAAAAAAAGAAGAAGAAGAAAGATGGTTATTCCATACCAAACAAGGCACAACATTTTTCAAACAATAGGATTATTGTCATGTACCATTTATATAATTAGTTTTGCACAAGGGCAAAAATGGAAAAGGATACTTATAATCCAATCCTATCCCATGTAAAACAAACATGTTAAATTACAATCCTATCTTCTAATCCAATGCAAAACAAACATGCTCATTACCAATCCCACCTCATTACAAATCCCACTTCATTACCAATCCCCTCATACCTGTAACGGTTATCAAACGAGCCACAGGGGGCCAAATTGATGACCAAAGTTCATATGCACTCCAAAACTGTATAAATAGGAAGTTATATGAGCTCGGCTCATGATTTGCACAATTGATGTATATAAGAGGTAGGATTGAAAGAAAAACAAACCAAAACTTTCACACAATTTTAACTCATCCAGTTTTCAATCCAAGCCCAACCAAATCACTATTCAGCTCGATTTGTTCATTGACAGCTCTCTAAAACTTCTTGAAGACCTGGTTACTTGGGCTCTAAGGAAAGGTTTCTCCAAAAAGAGCATAGGAAGCCTCTAGGCTCTAATAACTCAAACAAATTAACCAATTGTGGTAGTTTTGAACATGCATTTACACAAATGTGCTCGACATGTATAAATAGAGGGTTGCACGTCCCTTACATCACGCCGCAGTTATTTGTTTTTAGTGCTCCACGTGTATAAATAGAGGGTTGCATGCATTTACACATATCTACCACTTATTTATAATTGAAGTTTTGAAACTCTGTACATTCAATAAACATTGATCTATAGATTCTTCATTTGCCCTTTACCCCGACCCTGCTTTATCTCTCTCCCTGGCACCCTGATAGTATTTCCCTATTTGGTGCCTAAGCTTACCCCAAAAGAATAGTCTCTGGGATTCTGGTGCCTGTGATGTATTTTCGAACCTAATCTTTTTATTTGACCCCCTATATCTTGAGCTTGATATTTTCTCAATTGAGCAGATATAGGATCTCCCAAACTATATAAAATTCCATCAATGAAGGAGGTACATGAACTTCACAAGAAAAATCTTCATTCACTTATTTCTTTTGTCATCTCAAAAAGGATCCAATGGGTTTCTATTTTCTAGAGAAAAAACTAAATCAGCCCTATGAATCTCAAGTTCCTTCAAGGAAGACTAAAATCAACACCAGTTCTATGTCTAACAACATAGTTCAGTTTCTCAGATCTTGCATGAAAGTATTAACTGTTGTAAGTTAACACAGATTGGAAATGGGATAATGAATATACAGGTTGTATTGCTCTCCAATTCTTTTTTTCCTTTTTCCAACACTCTCTAAGATTCCATTTCATTATTTCTCACAGTCAAACAGCAGATACAATACATAAAACATGTCCTTTTGCCGCCCAACATTCCACCACCAAAGGAATCTGACAAAATCCAAACCGAGAATTGACAATTGCTTGGAAATACCGCAATAACAGGAAGAAAAAGTCCAAATTTGCTACCAGAAACAATGTTTGAATTTAATGTCAATCAACATGCATACATTCATACCCCAGCAGAACAACTTTTTAGACGGAGACAGAAAGGGATAGAATGCAATAGCAGATCATTTTCAAGATCCGGAGGAGTTGGTTTGCCTAGTAAAGAGCTGTTTTTCGACAATCTTGTTTTCTTGGGTTTCAGAGCTGGTAGCAAAACAACTTTTCAGACGGAGGCAGAAAGATATGGAATGCAATAGCAGATCTTTTTCAAGATCTGGAGGAGTCGGTTTGCCAAGTAAAAAGCTGATTTTCGACAATCTTCTTTTCTTGGGTTTCAGGGCTGGTGTCCCCTAGTCTTGACTCATTTGTAAATTTTGTGGATTCTTTTAATACATAAGTTCAGTGGGCCATTTTGTCGAGTAAGCCCTCAGTGTCTCTCTATCTTTTGCACATGGATGGCATCGCCTTGATGCCCTTTCTTTCTACTTGATTGATTATTTACCACATAACGAGGAGAGATTTCCTAACTGGTCCTGATAAGAAGAAAGGACAGGCAATAAGCAAAGCAAAGCACAGAAAGAGAATTTTTTTTGTGGCAGTCATTGAACGAATACGTATAACAGTATAAGAGCCAACCGAAAAGGGAGAGAGAAGAAAAGATAAATGAGGTTGATTAAAGTAAAGAAGAGCAATCTCTTCCGGCTGTTGTTGATACCTGTCCCAAACAATAGATTTGAAAAAAAAATCACATGCAAAACCAACCATTATCATAATTAAATACAACCTGTAGAAACCCAACTTCCATAACCAGTTATGGATCCAAGGAGGTGTAGATGTTCACTCCCTAAAATAATTAAAAACCCAGCTTCTATATTAACATGTTGTACAACAATATACCAAACTACATAAGAGTCCGTACCCGATCTGTCCTTATCTATAACACAAGTGAGCACTAATATATTCACCAATACAATAGAACCATACGTAAATTGTATGTGGGTGTGTATGGATATTAGAAACCCAACTTCTATAACCAGTGATCGATCCAAGGAGGTGTAGATGGTTGCTCCCCATAATAATTAAAAACCCAGTTTCTATATTAACATGTTGTACAATAATATAGTACAAAACTATGTAAGAGTTAGTACCCGGTCTGTTCTTTTTGTATTTTATTTTCTAACTCAGGTGTGCGAGGTAGCTTACACGTGAACTATCTATACGCGCACTTCAACAAATGCTGGAGACCAATCCCACTGTCACTAGCGGAGTCCCAATTAAAATCAAAGGTCCCATATGAACGGGCCCAAAGGGGTTGTTTGCATCTGAGAGTATTCGAAACAAGGACGGGAGCAAAACCTAAGTCCATGCCAATCCCTTGAGATTTACCTGATCTGTCCCTATCTATAACAAATGTAAGTACTAATATATTCGTCAGTAAGAAAGAATCATCCGTGATTGTACCTGTGAGCATGAGAATAGAAGATTCTGGAAACTTGAACTTATTGATCAACAAATACTTCATGCACTTGGCGTCGTTGATGCAGCCCTTGAGCTCGTGCCTCGAGTACTTATAGGATATCCCACAGATCACGGCCCTCTTCCGCCCGTGCGCCGCCGGCGGAGCGGGGTTGTACGGAGACGGGGACGGCGGAGGCGGTGGAGTTTCGGAAGCGTGAGAAGCAGACGCCGGCGGAGGAGGGGCGGCGCGTGGATCGGCGATGTGAGTGATGGCCTGGCATAGGGCGCAGCGGATGGATCTGGCCCCGGGTGGGAGCTGCAGCGGAGTGCGGCATTGGGAGCAGTTTACGAGCATGGGAGGAGGTTGGAACATTGTGAGTGGTGGTTTTGGAGAATTGGAAGGCAGATTGGGGGTATATCTGGAATGATCAAAGTTATATTGAAAGCAGGAAAGGGTTCGAATTGGGAATACAGAGAAGACTCAGAGAGATGAAGCGGTCTTTAATTATTTGGATGGTTTTTTTTTTTTTTTTTGTTTGCTCTGCATTTGATTTTATATATCATTAGATCCAGTTCAAAATTTTACATTCTACCCTTCTTCTCAAAGAAAGAAATAAGAAAAATAAAAAATATGTATAGATTAAAACTGAAAAACATTTATTTGAGAATCCAAAAGACAAGTCTTTCCCTTACGGGATCATCTCACCTACAGACCACTTTCTCGTACCCCTCCAAACTTTAAAATTTTGGGCCCCGTTATGAGTCCACAATAATGACCTGAACTGTTCATTTCGTATTTTTTGTTGAAAAAATTAGCTCAATCGGCCATCGATAAGTACATGAGCAAATTGTATAAAATGTACATTTCAAGTTTTATATGGACAAGGGGTGGGTGTTGTGTACCCCTCGGCCGTCCGATCATATTTTGCACGGCCTGGATGCATTCGGCAAAAAATCAAAACACGTCCGTTCATTTAGTAATTTTGATTTATTTTTACCGGTAAGAAATCAAAACACATTCGGGCCGTGCAAAATACAATTAGACGGTCGAGGAGTCACAGACTCATAGCACCCACCCTGTTTCCATGAGTATATGTGAAATATCCTTTAATGCAAACTGTTTATGTATTTACTGATAATTGATTAAGGTGATTTTTTACACATTAATTGTTTTAACAAGAATTACGGAATTAATGGTTCGGATCACTATTGAGAGCCCATCTAGGTGCTCCAAAAATTGAGTTTGGAGGGGATTGGTGATAAGGTATGTAGGGGAACTGATCCTTCCCCTATAGTACATTGTTTTTTTTATGTCTTTATCTTCGTCTTATATTACTAATTTTTTTCACTGTTGATCTATGTTTTTATATTTTTTTAATTTCTCTTGACGAGCTGAATGGTATAATGTAAAAAATTTACAATATTCTAGTATACTTTTATAAAACAAACAACCAAAAAACCATTTCAAAAAATCGTCAAGAACTTAGGCCAAAGGGGCCGATGTCACCTTGAATTCTGTTTATAACCACCAGAGGTGGTTGCCAAGATGGCAAGTGGTGTGTGGGTGAAACTCCCCCTTCCCACCCAAAGCACACGGTCGCGAGTTCGAATTCCGAAAGGACATCCTAGTGAGCTTGGCTCCTTCAATGGGTGGTACTGTCTCACCGGATGAACATACTATGGCGATTGGAAACCCCTCTATCCTGGGGGTTATAACTCTGATCTCCCCTTCCCAACCTTTTATTGAGCAAAAAAAAAGTGACGTTTCCGTTTATCGTGCATATTTTCACGATTATATTTATCAGAATTGTTTGACATCTGGATCAATTGGAAGTACAATTGCTTGAGTGGAAATTGCTCTAATGATGTTTGTTTGGTGGTGACAGCACCGCAAGCGCTGTGACTAGATTGAGGGAGCAGACTGGTAGTTAGACGATTTTGTTCGCTGTTCAGAAAAACAAAATACGATTACGATTACGTTAAAGACTCGCCATCAGATTTCTTTAACGCCAGTTTCTAATTCTCTTTCTCCTCAATTTGGACGGCGGAAATCTTGAGGAGAAATGGGAATGCAATACCTTATTTCATGATTTCGATGTTTGAAAGAAAGAGGAATAAGAATGGTTATGCCGAATTTCCAAAATTCTGATGTTTGAAAGAGACAAGGAATAAGAATGCAATTCTTGATGACATATTCATCCAGAAATCACATTATCAAATTTAGTGGATATTTGATCCCTCCCTTATCTCATGGTAATCTTAAACTACTGGCTCAATTATTAAAAAAAGAAATTTGACTTTGATAAATTTTCAAAGTACTCCCTTCGCCCCCAAATAAGACTTTAGTTTTTTGACCCTCTCACAATAATAGGGCCCCCAAATTGTGTAATATATATATATATATATATATATATATATTAAGTATGTCAATTGTTCTGCAAATAAGGTTATTGTGGTTCAACAATAAGGCCCCGTTCCGCTAACTCAAAAAACCAAAAGCCAGCTTATTGCGCTTTTCAAGACAGGTCATCCCCTCACAATACATCACATAAAAAACCACAAAAACCACAAAAGTCAAACGCGTATTACGAGCTCTCACAAAAAAAACCCAAAAAATCAAAAAACCAAAAAACTAATCTTAGTGGAACACCCCCTAAGTTTGTCAAGTTTTATCCATGAGGTCATGTGTTCAATTTTTCTCGTCTACATTTTTTATACCACACACATCGAAAATGGTAAAAAAAACACCTTCTACTGCCAACCTGGAACACACAACCTCAGGGTAATAAGTGATATTCTTCGCAAAGCACCACTACGCTTATGGTGTTCCTTACCGTCATCTCGAACAACAAATTTATATACAATTGTTAAAGAGGCTCATTGTTAAAGCAAGCTTAATTTTTCGCAAAGCACCACTACACCATAAGGCATTCCTTACCCTCATCTCAAACAACAAATTTATAGACAATTGTTAAAGAGGCTCATTGTTAAAGCAAGCTTAGGCCACGGTAATCTCAGGACCGGCCCTGTGTGTAAGCGTTCATGTATTTGTGTATGGTGAAAGCAAACTTGAAACTAACCACTGACAAAAAATTAGGAAGTAATTGAAATGCAATTTCAAATTTTAGGTAGGGAAGAGTTATTTTTCATAAATGAAGGGAGAAGTTGTACAAAAAGTAAAACTTGCCCTCATTAATTTGTTGTTGAATTGTAAGAATTTGCCAGAGTAAATATAAATAGAAAAAATGGATCCATTTTGCCAGGGTAACCAAGATTGTTGGACATGAGGAAAGGTGTTTAATGGAAGAAGTTCCCAAGTGATATTACAACCTTTCCTACTCGATTAGTCACGATATCGGCCCAACGTACAACACTTGCTGGATTAAGGTTTTCCCTAGGCACTAGCGTGTTAGTTACAGCTTACAAAATTACAACCGGTTGACTATACAACATCGAAGCAAAGCGACAAAGAAAATTGGGGAAAAAGAGGCATTTGGATGCCATCATTTCCCGAGCTATCTTACACAAAATTAAAGAGTAAAAAGGGGACAACTAAGCTACTCATCCATTCAGCCATTTCCTCAAGGAAAGAAAAGCAAAAACTCAACAGAGGCATGCAAAATAGAAAATTGCAACAACAATATCCTCCTGCAGCCAAATCATGTTGTAGAAGCCTGATTCTGATTTAGGGTTTTTGTTAAGAGTCTCACACGATCGGCATATGGACATTATTGTCATTGTAATGCATTTGTTTTTGGACGGCCTTTACTGCGGCTACTCTAGCTGCGTTTGCTGCCTTGTTAGCTGCTGCTACTGCTCTGTTCACTCTTTCGTCCACCTTGGCCACATCGTACGCTTTATCTGCTGCTCGCCTAGCTTCCTGATAGTGATACGGATCATATTAGAAAAATATCAAAAGATGATCTCCATTTATTTTTTGGGTGATATCGTTTCTTCTTAATTGCTCGACTTACCTTTTCCGTTTAAAATACATTTTTCTCATCAAATGCTCATTCATGAATTGTGTTTAACTCTGCAACTAATGAAAACAAAGATGAAATGTATGTTGTTTTCTCATAAGATGCAAGTTTCTACCCAATCCGTACTTAATGAACAGTTTGAATTTTAGTCGATCCCAATTCCCAACCACTCCTTTCAAAAAAAAATTCCCAACCACCATTACAAGAAACATTTATATTCCAGCATAAAAAGATGGAAGTTTTGACATTTCCAACAGAGTGCTAAAGAAAAATATCATCAAAACCAAAGATAAATAAGTTGAATCGGATATTTGGAAGATTAAAAATCAAACTAGTCAAATATCAAATTTCAAAATGACAAGGCAGGTAATGTAGTAAACTAACCATTTCTGTGGGAAAAAAAAATGTAGGAAACTAACCAATGACCAGAATCAGAAATGCTTGAAAGAAGCATATGACCATATACATGTTGACAATTGAGAATAATTATTGTTGAAATGTTTTTTCCATTCACACAAGCAGAGGGGACACTCCTGTCTATTAAAAATTTACAAGACCATTGCCTTACCATGGAGCCTTAAAAATGTGCATAAAAAGCAAAAGAATGCTCCTAAAAAAATCATCATTTACTTTGGAACAGAAAATGGAGTTACTGTTCAAACGCACTGTAAAATAAGGCATCAAGCATTGCTGCAATGGGCAATTGTTTTCGCTATCGATTCACCCAAGGACAAAATCATTAAACAATGAAGTAGATATTAAATATACCTGGACAGCATTGAGAACTTTGGAATGATAAACCGCAACAGGAGAAACAGGATAGGAATTGTTCTGTGTACTTGGGACGTCAAGGATCCCATTGTTCCAGTGCCCAGATTGGGTCTCCCTATTTCTGAAAGTGTACATTCCCAGTCCTTGCCTTCTTCCCTCGTGCCAGGCTCCTTCATACTGATGCCCATTTCCAAAACGGTACACTCCAAATCCATGCATCTTGTCTGCAAAGTATTCTCCAGCATAAACGTCCCCATTCCTAGGTATGAGGTGCAAAATTAATGTTTGGAGATAACAAAAATAACTCATTAGATCCTGGGATTATCAAGACTACAATAGCAACTTTTTTCTGGACAAGTTAAAAAGTCAATACCTAAGTCCCTTGCCTTAACCACCAAAGCAATCCCTTGGGATTACCAAGGCTAAAATAGCAACCAAAACAGTATTAGATATTAATGTTTGATGTCTAGGAGAATGTCTTTACTCCTGCGTAAGCCTGGGCCCAAATGTGTCAGCTAGACAAATCTTATGATTTTACCCAAAAAAAAAAAAGGCAATAGAAATTCGAGTACATTCGTTTAGATGGACAGAGGGAATAAGGGAACCTGTTTACTGCCTTTGATAGCAAGGAGTCTAAGTCATTCATAAAAAATTCACTCATAGTTGGAAGAAAGTGAGTTTGGTGTCAAAAATTGATATCTTTAGAGAATAGTAAGCTGGAAGCCATTCTTAGCACATGACCAGCCTTGTTAGGAGCACACTGGGATATACCATGTATGTGGGAACAGTTTGCGGTGGACATGTAATTTAGATGCATGCGTGGTGAGTGAAATATCAAGTTATAATGAAGTTGGATTCCTGGGGCAGGAGTTAAGCATATAGTTGATTTCTTTTTTTCGAGTGAGCGTCGGTACTTTTGGAGCATTGTAAAAATTGCACAAGAGCTGACTAAATGGGGTACTGTGTAGGTAATTTAAAAATTTTCTGAGCACTCAAATTCACTCAGAAGGTGGCAAATCTATGAAGAATCAAAAAAGGGTGTCAGAGCTTCCTTCACTTTTACAAGGCTGAAGTGGATGGGAAGAAATTGGAAGATTAGCAGCAAAAGGCAAAACGGTAGGGACTAAGGGTATGAGATAAGGCAATAGCCGCAATACCTGTTAATTCAACATTCCAGTAGCATGCCTCTGCCTACTTTTGCAACTTTATCCAATAGTTGTTAACTGACATGAATGTTCACTTCGGACAAGCTCTATTATAGAACGCCAAATCAGGTTACCTATTTGCCTATTTCAACTGCACCTACTCCATGATATTTAGATAAGCAGCCTCTAATCCCATCAAACCAAAAAACAAGTGGGGAGAAAAAACCAAAAGAGACAGGTTCCCACAGGCACCCAACCTCCCCATTATGTCGTCTTTTTTGAATGACTTCCTTGTCATACACTACGCATGTTGTTTCAACCTTCGTGGTTGTAGATTGACCAAAATCTCATAGTGTAAACTCAAGCATGGTTTTGTTCTGACCATTATACAAGCTAACTAACCAAAAAACTAATTCGTACTAACTTGCAAACCACGGAAGAGCCCAAAATATACAAATGTCTATATCTTATTACCTATGCTCACGTCAATAATGTGTGCAGGCGTAAGGAAAGTTAGAATAGATATACATCATGCTTCGACTGTTTAATCAATTAAAATTTCTTGCCATATGTAATTTTAATTCCCAGTGTAAGGTTTTTCAGTAGTATCTTGATGGTACAAAATAATGCATTAGGCATCAGTTTGTTGGAGCGGAATGTGTTTGTACGTCGAAACACCTAACTTGAACATCGGAAGGACACATGGACATAGGAAATTAACGTTTCTACTATGCTTGATTTATCATGTAAGCCAAAATGGTACGCACAATGAGTCAACACAGACAATTCACAAATTTAGAAGAGTCCTTGTAACATAGCCCGTAACATCATGAGTAACGACCACCACTTCGAAACTTCTGTCTACTAAGGGCATCACCACCCATAAAAGTGCAGATACACGCACGTTGAGCATTCAATTTATTATGCACATTCCAAAACCTACAAACTCCTACACTACACAGCTGATACTCCGATGAATGATAAACGTATCAGAAAGCATACAATATCTAACAACAGTATTGGCTGACAAATTCATTTGTACAACAAATTAGAAACTGGCAGCATAACTATACCCAACAAGTTATCACGAATGGAAAGAAACCACAATCCATGATTACCTGAAGTGATAGTGACCAAGCCCATGCTTGACACCCCACTTGAATTCCCCCACAAAACCGCTACCATCTTCGCAGGTATAAACTCCACACCCATGACTCTGCCCATTTGACCATTCCCCTGCATATACATCACCCGTATAAAACCTATATACACCAAACCCGTGCCTAAGGCCTTGCCTATACTGCCCTCGATACCGACTCCCTTTGGCCCAAGTCTCAACCCCAAAACCATCATACTTCCCATCAATCCAGTCCCCTTCATACCTCCCACTCATGTAATAATAATAAACCCCACAACCGGAACACTTCCCGTTATGAAACTCGCCTTCGTACATATCTCCATTGCCATAAACCTCGACCCAACATCCCGAACTTGCCTTCTTCTCCGGTTTGGGCCTCGACCCAATTGACCAAAACACCGGGAGAGGCGATTTACACGCGTGGTTCGATGACGAGAGCTTAATGGGGAAAGATCGTGCAAGGAATAAACGGATCGAGGGGAGGCGGGGGAGGGCTAGATTGAGAGAGAAAAGCAGGGCAGCAGAGAATGCGAAGGCAGAGAGGAAATCGAGCGCAAATGAGTGGCTTGGATGGGAAACCAAGAAGTAGAAAAACGGAAGAGACAGTAGGAGGATGAGGCGTAGGTGGATGCGGAGGCGGCGGAGGTGGTGGCAGCGACGGAGGAGGCTGGAGACGGCCGCCTTGGTCGATGACCTGTTCAGAAACTTAAACCCTAGTGCTCGTGTGTACAATTGAGTGTTTGGTAATGGTAGGGTTGGAGAAAATGGGTATTGGTTAAGGGAATTGGACAAGGTGGGGGATTTAGAGAGAGAATTGGAGGAAGTGGAAGAAGGGTTAGGGTTAGGGTTAGGGTATGGATTTGATGTTTGGGTTAAAAGAGGGCGCTTGTGAGGTGTAGTTTTGGGGGTTGAAGAAGAGGGAGTAGGGGTAATTGGGTCATTATTGATGGCATAGGATTGGTCGATTAGGATTTGGGGGAGATTCAAGAGTGGAGTTGAATGGAAATTGTGGAGGAGGAGAGGCGGTGTAGGGTTGAAATCGGAAGAGACGCCGCTGCTTTCTTTTCCGATCTGGACTTCCGATTTCTTCTGATGCATTACATAAGTACAAATCCCTCTCTATCTCTCTCTCTCTAGCTAGCTACTTCTCTCTCTCTGTGTGTGTGTGTGTGTGGTTTTCTTCTCCGTCGACTCTGGTTACGTAGATGGTCAACAAGACGAGGTTTCTTCCTTGAATTTGAATCTGTTGAAAGGTGGACACTGTTTTGCTCTTCAATTACAGAGTTGTTTCTCTCTCTTTGATGGGGGGTGGATGAGCTTGTTTCTCTCCCCATTTCTAGCTATTATGAGCTATATCTGTGTGTGTGTGAGAGAGCGAAGTTTGCGAGGAGTTTAATGGCGATTGTGGAAAAAGAGAGAGAGAGAGAGAGAGAGAGAGAGAGAGAGAGAGAGAGAGAGAGAGATTTGAAACCAGAGATTTACCAGGGAGGTTATAAATGCATGCCAATTTACTCTCGTCACGCCTTTTTTTAAATTTTTTTAACAAACAAAAATTTCATTTTAAAATCCACGAGGTATTATTACAAAGAAAAGAAAAGGGAATCGACATTGGCACTCCCCTTGCTTTTAAAATATAAGGTTGGTTTAGTAACTTCACCTAATAGACACAAAAGGGGAGTGTCAATATCGAAATGAGTAGTGCCAATATCAATTCTAAAAAAAATACAAGTTATAAGAAATGAACCAGAACTACAAAAACCTAGACACATGCAAGGATTTGATAGAAGAGAATCGCTAAGGGAAACTCAACTCAAATCATATGAAATCATTGACTATCAACCCACAAACGGGTGAGAAAGTCACCATTAATCCCGTCGGTAGCGCCGCCTCAGATCGACACACCTTCAATATTTTTAATTACATGCGCCTTTGTATTATCCAACTATAGCTCTACAGCCACGTTATTTGCCACTTGTGCAACGCCATATGGTGCACATGCCCCTTTTCACCACACATTATGGTGAGCCTAAAACAAAGTGTATGGAGTTTATCACAATGTGTAGTGAAAAAATGGGCCTAGGGCACCACGTCATGGTGCTCTAAAGCCATTAAATAATCTACAACCGCTCCAATCAAGGAGAGATTATTTAGTACTTATGGAGTAACGTTCTAAAAGCTATCTCCACGGTACAATGGTATGGTACTCACGCACTTGATGGTGAGGATACCATCGTTGTATGATGGGGAGAGCTATATATTGATGTTTTTTTTCTCAGTCTGCATCTTCCATCTTACTCCAACTTGACTTGTCGTTGTCACCCCGTCCCAACCCCTTCCCAATCGTCGGAATTGACTTCCCTTTTTTTCAACGTCCCTACCCTTTCATGTTGCAATTTTTTTCAATTCGATCGTGGCGGATGCATGTTGTTTATTTTCATGTTCATCTTTTGCTTATTCCGAGATTTGATGTGCGTTCCTTCTCAGTCTTGTTCATTAAATGCTGCTTTATTTATTTTGCTATGCCAATTATTTGGAGGTTGGACACTGATTCAGGACTAAAGCGATAGTGGGATGAGGATTATTATGATGGGGATTAGGAATGTGAAGGAATTAAGGTCCTGCGACCAAGGGGGTGAGAGGGTTTGCATGGTTGGAAGCGATAGCGGTAGCATGCCAGTTGATAGGGTGGAGGGTGGGTGGCAGATATAAATGGTTGAGTTGTGAGGACTAGACGAACCTATGGCGGCCATTTATAAAGTAGTGGGATCTCCGGGCTGTTCAAAAGAATTCTATGGACAAGGTAAAACTATATACATTTTTGGTGGTTGCAAAGCATGAAATTACCTATGCACGTTAAACCGAGTGCAATTTTGTTCTTATGGAGGGTGAACAAAACTCTTCCTCCTAATAGTTGAAATGGTGTGGAATCCACATAAAGTGACTTCATGCTTACCTATGCAATACACTTTTTGGTAAGCATGACATGATAGGGTCCACACCATTTCAACCAATAAGCGAGAGTGTTTTGTACACCCTCTTTTAAGGAGGGTGAACAAAACTCCGCTCGGTTAAACCTAAGTAAGTGAGTACTTTCAAATCTAGCTTGACCATTGAATTTAATGAGGCCAATTGTCACACATACAAATAGGATTGGAGGATCATCCCCTTCTTTGAAGATTGGAGAGGAGACCAATCCTTGTTTTGCAACTCTAATAAGTTTATATATATCTAGTTGAGACATATCATTTTTTTGACATATATCGTCATTTTCCCTTATCAATGAGAGAATAGCCAGTTCCTCCTAGTGAATATTTAGTGCATTCTCGGCACTGCTACAACAGTACAACTCTAAAATACAAAAAAATAGTACGCGGAATTGGTCTTTCTTCTCTCTATTTTCCAACAAAGGGTCGTTCGATTCTTTTGTTATTGTATTCGATTTGAGAATCAAACCCATTATAATCAAATAATGACCTTAGTGTTGGACCGTTGGTCTTGTTTGGGGAGTTTATTGAAATGGAAAGAGAAAGAAAAGTCAAAAAGAATTATCTTAGGCCATTGAAAACTCTCGAGAAGCTTGAAAGAGCAGCTATTTGTCAAAAAAAATCACATCCAAAACACCCTTTCATGGAGAAGAAAATTACGGACTTGGTGTTCCCCGAGTGAGTGAAATCACTACATCCCTGTGGTGACCTAAATTGTGGGTCCTATGAAATCTTTATTTGAGATCGGAACCGTTCATTTTTTCAAGAATACTGAGCATGCCATGGGTTCAAAAAATTATGATCATCGGAGATTGGTAGAAACACAATTGAGACAAATTTGTTTTACAGTGTATTCCCCAAATGATATTGGTCATCCATATAAATGGTATCCGAACATATAGCTACCAATATCCAATTAATTTGATTTTTTACATGAATGATCTACTCAACAATATTCCCGACAAATTGTACGGTTCCGATTCTAAATAAATATTTCATAGGACCCACAATTGAGGTTACCACGGGGACATAGTGACTTGGGTCACTACGTGAACCCCAAATCCAAAAATTACACATTACGGAAAATATCTCCTATTCTCTCCATCTCAATTTATTTGTTCATTTTCGATATTCGTGTTAATTTTAAATTGTTTTATATATTTCAATTTGGATCTTTAAGAATATGCAATACAGATGCTGTTTGATAATTCTCGATTAGTTCTATAATACGAAGTTGTGGACACCCGTCGGGCGGCCGCCCACACGATGGCGTTTCGATTTCGATTTGAAAAGTGATTGGAGTCGCCACGTTATACCCAATGGTTTTGAAAATGGTTTTACCGGTCATACAAAAACCTTTATTTATCCGGGCTCGGGGGTTTGGTTACGAGAGGGGAAGGGTTTTAATGCACCCCCCTCACCCGGTCCGTAAACCGGTCTTTACTAGACAATTTGTGGGATATGGAAAATGTTTAAAACTTGATTTTGAACATATAAACAAGATATGAAGCATGTACACAGGATAAAATACAATATAAGAGATTGCGGTGTTTGTGTGCACGTGTAATTTACAATGAAATGATGATGATGACATATGATTATAAACAAGATTATGGATGAACAGAATGAGATGAAAAGCAAAAACTAAGATTAAAATGAACAATGAAAGCAATGAAAGATGCAGTAGCTGCTAACCAATCTGTTGACAGAACAGACGTTGGGCGCCCAAGGTGAGGTTGGGCGCCCAAGGTCTCTCAAGTTCAACTGTTTAACCTTTGTTTTCTGGTTTGAAAAATGCCTTGCTTTGATCACAAATATCTTCAAATTGATTTTCAACTCATAAATCCATAACAGGGTATGAACAAGGCCTTCAAACGTGATTATCAAACAAAAACATGGACTTTTGAACATTTGGGCTTTAAGGAAAATCCATAAATGAGATTAAGCTTGAGTTGAGAGAAAAGAAGAACTGATAACAGATTAATGAGCAGCTGAGATGAACACATATACACTTGAAATAGTAACAATGGTGACAGAATGAATGAAATATGCACACTGCACAGAAATGACCTTGGGCGCCCAAGGTGAGGTTGGGCGCCCAGGGTCATCTCTGGTTCTCACTTATCTTTCGTTTTATTACTCATGTATCCATAACCTCTTCACCAAATATCTTCTAAAAAATGATTTTTGTCAACAAACATAGGCTAAGAGGCAGGGTTCATGAATAATAGACAAACTTTATTGACTTTATTCCTTGAATTATGCATGAAAAATAAAAGGAAATGTGAGATGAGAGCTTGAGAGGAGTAAGATAAACATAATATAGACAGTAAACAACACACACACCCTTCTGGAATGAGATGAAACAACATGATAATAATAATAAAAGAGCAAAATGAACAAAACAGTAATGATAACTTATGGAGACTGATTCTTGATGTTCGTGTGAAGCGTACAGTATATGATGCGATAATACAAACAATAATCACAATAAAAATGGAAAGTACAACTTCAAGACATTATTTTGAAAGAAAACCAAACTACCAGAAACTAATATGCATATTTTGGGCACTGTAAAAGCAGATTTTGGAAGATCATAAATCTAGAGAGTTGTAGCTCTTCCAATTATCTACGTTTTGATATATAACTCGTCAAAATCGGAGTTCGGTGTAAAAAGTTATGCCCAAAATACCAAACTGGTTTTCTGGTCCCGTTTGTTGGATTGGGGGATGGTGCTGTCCCTTAAGGGATAGCATGCATGCTGACCCCATCCGAGCCGTCCATGCTCGGCGATCAACGGCCCAGATCTGTTTGGATCTAAACAGATCTGCACCGTCCATTACCAAACTGATCTGGGCCATTGATCGCCGAACACGGACGGCTCGGATGGAGTCAGCATGCATGTTGTCCCTTGAGAGACAGCACGCCCCCCGGGTCCCCCGTTTGTTACATATATTTTTGTCATTTGATACGACAGAGTCACAGAGCAAGTCAAGTCCAATGCCAAATGTAAAATAGCTAAATCATTGCCATAATTTGACTTCAAATAGTGTTTACTTGCCAAAAATTTGGCATTGCATCTTCAGTGGTTGGTTCTATTTTAGAGCCAAACTATTCAAAATATTAACTACCTTCGCTCCACCTCATTTTCCCTAGTTTATCAACCCCAATTTTTAGACTTATTTTTTTACTTATAGCAAAAAATTGACCAATAGTTGTTGTGACAAAAAAAGTAGCCGTTGTGGAGAATAAAATTGTCATTGTAGAAAAATAATTGCTACCTCTTTAATTAGGTTTAAAAAGCTACACCAAGGATTTTATTAATTGGATTAGTGATGTGGAAAGGATGACTATGGCCATCCTTGGTTCCAAAAGTGGAACCAATTATAGAATCAAGTCATTTTACAACTAATTGTGCCTCCCCATTAGAGCTCCAATTTTTATTTTTTGGTTCCAAATTATAGGTATAACACCAATTTTGATAACCATTGGACTTGCTAATGACACTGGATTATTTTCAGTAGTTGCGAAGAGGGGTTAGAGCTCAAAACTATTATAAAGTATACCTTGACTGGATGAGAAAGTAATAGGTGCCAATTATGTAGGAGTACAATTTTACTAACTGTGATAAAGGGAAATGTTAACCGGTGCAATATTGCACCCCGTTAAGGGTACAAAAAAGTATACTTGTTGGATCCCACTTGTACGTATCCTTAACGGGTGCAATGGTGCACTCGTTAGTAAGACCCAATGGGTAAACTATGCATCATTGATATTTTTTCTAAGGCTTCGATGATTTTGGAAATGAATGTGGTGGAAAAGACAAGGAGACAAGAAAGAAATGGAAAGGAAAGAAAGATACGGGCCGTTTGGCTGGTGGATTTGATTTTGGGTGGATTTGTAATGAGGACGGATTTGAGGGTGGACCCACCTCCTAAGAAGGGTGGATTTGTAATGGGGTGTTTGGATATTTTTTGAGAAGGGGGATTTGGATGGTGGATATGATAGGATAAAAAGGCAAATGACTGAATTGCCCCCAGTTTACTAATTTCATTATAATTAGAATAAATATATAATAATTAGAATAAATACACAATAAATACATAAATATATTTATACTATATTAGATGTTATAAAAAAAATCTTTCCGGAAAAAAAATAAGATACAAAAATTAGTAATATATTTACTAATGTTTAATAAAAAAAAATTAAACATAAAACTAACACAAGTTACAAAAAATATAAAAATTAGAAAACTACTTGTACGCAGTAATATTTTTCAATTTATTTGAAAAGTTATGTAATGTTAATTTTTTTGGGAAAATGACCCAAACATGGTATCAGGAGCAAATAAATACTAAACGGTGGCCATGGTTTGGCAAATTCCAAAGGCATGGTAAGGAAAAAAGAAATGATAGATACATGATATTTTTCACTTACAATGCCCAAAATACCCTCAACTTTATTTTCCCATCCAAATCAAAACCCTTCGTTTCTGCTCTTCGAAATCCATCGTATAACCTAGCCCCCCCCC